>JAVJIF010010254.1:0-117216 GCA_038442645.1 Agave tequilana
CAAGGAATTAGAAACTTCGGAAAGGGGCTCCTATATACGTTGGCACTCGTGCACATCAATGTAATTCATTCATTCAATGCTGTTCTCATTGTGCGTTCATGAAGGATCTTGGATGATGATGATATTTTAATTATTTTGCAATCTGGTGTTGCTGTATCATGTGGAAATGGTGGAAATAATAATACTGGAGAACACTGATGTAATTTGACTCTCTTTTAGTAGGTAAATAGTAATTTGGAATTTGGTGATGAGAGCAGGCCGATGATATGTAGCACGTAGGACTGACCCATATTTCATTCTTCATCATGTGAAAATTGTCCTTCACACAATTACATTTTTATGTCTATGAATATCATATTAGTATTTTATTTATACTATAAAATCAGCAAATTGACAAAGAGCTATGCTTTAGTTACTAATATCATAAATTCATGTGTTGAATTTATTACCTAGAATCACAGTGGCAAGCAACCATGTATTGGTAACATTGATGTTCTGCCTAGCAATCTAATTGTTAAATCATCATCTGTTTATTTTATTGCTATATGGTGGTTACAAGTTGAAAGAAATATTACATACTTTTTATGTGATTTGAAGAAATGATATTTCATGCATATGCTCAATGTACTTATCCCATGTGGGTATGTTAAAGATTGTGTATTAATCTTGAAGGAGTGCAGCTTATTGGTATAGCACATACTATTGTCTGCCTTGATTGAGTGACATGGTTACCGAACTGAAATTTTAGGCACTGTTGAAGTTGATGTTAAGAGAGTTTAATCCAGGGTTTTGTTTTGTCAAACAGTTTTTTTAGGCATAACGGTATATGTTAAAAAAACCCAGCCGCCAAGTTAAATAATTAACCTGGCTTAAGGAGGGCTTTACAAACCGACTTCTGATAATATCTTTGAACCTCGGTTAATACCAGGGATAAACAAGTTGAATTTCCTCTGTGATTAAGCCACAAATGAATATCTGGAATGATAATCATATCCTTTCTTACATCATCTAGGTGAATAATGTAGCTTTTCATTTAGACAGCATATAACATTTTCTCTTGCATGCACATAACTATTGGCTATAGTCTACTGCCAGTAATAGAAATTTGAGGATGGATAATGAACCCTATGTATCTGGAACAGGGATGGTACTGATGTTTGTGGCTGTTTTGCAGGGTCATTCTTGGGCAATTTTGAATGGGCTCAAGGATACACAAACCAGTCTGGCCCGGTTTATGTCGACTTCAAGAATGGGCATACGACACACCCCAAACCAAGCATTGTCTTTCTGATTTGGCGAGCAGTTCCTCGAAGGGTGGAAAGGGAAGACTACGGCAGCCGGGGCCTGCTTTGAGTTTGCTTAAATGATAATAACATCCTTGTCATCTATGCTCAACCTCTCTTAACACTCATTTCAAATGTCTTAAATTATGCACTGTGCTATTTTCTCAATCTGAGAGGTAATAGATTGCATAGCCTGATCCTTTAAAAGTTCTGACACGACCTGTGCATCAGATTTCTCAAGGATAATATCTGGTTGAGTTACAAAGTTAATAATGTAGTCTATAAAGAGAAAAGTATTGATTTCAAAGGCTGATATGAGGCCATGGGTGGTTGTCTGGTAGCCCCAAAGCATCCTCTTTTTCTTTTTGAGCATCTAACCACACAGATTTACATTCATGAACTAATAAGAACTGCATGCTGCTGCCCACCAAAGATCGACTGCTTGCTCTTGCAAGCTCATGGTCTGCAGAATTACTGTCCATGGTGCGATTCATTTCATTTATGTGTTTGTTATTCTGTGTGCAGATGAATCTTGTTAGAGACGATGAAGACGTAGCAAATTGTCCAGAAAAGGTAAAGGTATTCGAAAAGGCTAGTCCACTTCCTTTGTGACGGAGGGCAAAGGCCAAGGAGCAAAGGTAAGGGACCAATCAACCTAAGCTGATGACCTTGTACTTTTCCTTTTGTTTGCAGGCCCTTTTTCTTTTGGAATCAATGGTTCCTAATTTGCCTGCAGAGGTACGGCCCAAAATTTTGCACTTCACATGAAACACAATTGTTTCTTGATCAATATACTCAGGCAAGTTCTTTTTGTGGGTTCTTTCTTCTCCACTGGGAGCAAATCCATATAGAATATGAAGCAATGGATGGTGCAGTTTTCTGAATTGCCTTCCGCTGTCTCGCCACAAGTAAATGCTTTTCTTCTTCTGTTTCTGTTATTTTTTTGTTTGCGCATGTGTACATGATTTGAACTCTAGATCTCTTGCATAACGCCCAGCAGGATAACATAACGAAAGAAAAGTTACCTAGGGCTAAAGGCACCGAGGGGCGAGTGAACCTTTAACAGCTTGAACTAAAGCGGCAAATTATGCAATATCAGTAGCCATTATCTTGCATATTAGTCATGCGTACAGCCTCGTCAGCAAAGTTAGCTTACTAGATGCTGATCTACAATCTGACCATTCTCTCTTTAGATCTCTTTAGTCCTGTGGGGTTAATAAGATTATATGAAAGATTTTTGCCTCCATGCTTTTGGTCTGAAATTCTGTATTTGTTTTAACTATTGATATTCGATATTTGTTGTTTAAAAACATGGACATGCATGTGAGTGCAAACTATAAACATATCCTAATAAACATTCCAACCGACATCTTATACCAAATACATGTATATTTGAAGTGTCACATCCATATCGTACAGTGAAACAATCTTCATTAAAAACAAGCTTAAGCTACTTGTATCTTGTATGTATCATAAGAAACGACCAAATTAGGGTTAACTTATTTTCTCTATAACTTTTTACATACCAAGTATACCAGGTACGTGTAAGAAACAAAAAAATTAATATTGAAATATGGTTATACATTTGTGCTTATTAATTAATATTATCAAATAATCGTTACTATGACATAAAATGTTGTGTTGCATGTTTTATAAATTTGTGATTTATCAAACACTTCAAGACATGTAAAAGAATGGTAAAGTCAATGTTAAATTAATATTCATTTAAATTTAGGCACGATACATAGACTATCTAAAGCGGTCTAAAATTTTAAAAGTTGTTACAAATTAGAATTTACTATGTGTTTACTCCAAAAATAATAAGATATAGAAAAGATAATTCATAAATTTATGATTTCCATATGATTTTTTTTCAAAATAGTAATATTCTATTGTTAGTGTCTATATATTCGGTAGCCTCAAATATAGAGAAAGAGGAGTTAGTTAGATGGTGGCTGTAGATAAGGATGAAAAGATAGATAAATATTTTGTCTGAGTGATTTTATATGAGAGACTCAGAGAGAGTTATATTTAGCATATAATTTAAAATTACTTAAATAGTTTTGGTGTAAAGTAATATTTTTAAAATTTTATTAACAATGAAAAAATTTCCAAAGTGGGCAAAAGTGATAGGCAATATCTTTTATTGTTTCATTTCAACCGGTGCTTTTTATAGTTGTATAGAATAGATTTGTTAATATCCTATCAATACCGGTCGATATCTTTAGTTGATTTGAATTCTGTTCGAAAAATCTATTTCTTTAAATTTGTTTACTCATTGTTGTACTTAGATTCCCCATTGTTCGGTACAAGATACAGAGTAGCTCTCCACTGAATGCTTCTCTTCTGAAGAGCATGAAGCTTGGCATGTGTCTTCGCTACCGAGCATTCCTCATGTGGCCCTATGCATATGCATCACGTGTTTGGTTGCAAGGAAGTAGGCGGAAGTAAAAAAATGAGGAAGTACAATTTCTCACTTCCCTATCTATCCAAACATCAGAAAAAGAAAATAAGAAAATCCTTTTTCCTTTTCTCTTTTCTCTTTTATACAATCATTTCCTCACTTCCAAAGTGTTACAGTTAATTTTGTGGTGATGTAAATCTCATTTGTTGTAATACAAAACAGTTAATTTTTTGATCATGTAAATCTCACTTGCATTCTACTTACAGTCCATTTTTTATTTTTCTAAATTAATTTATTTTAATATATTTGCGGTCAACTTTGTGGTCAATTTTTCTACTTTCACTTTCACATTACCATTCAAATATCGGAAAAGACATAACATTTTTCAAACCACACTTCCAAATAACATTCAAACACCGTAAACTTACTAACCAATTCCCAAGTTTCAAAGGAAGCTATCATCACTTCCTCACTTCTTCACTTCCTCACTTCCACTCTTAACCAAACAGGCCTAAAATTAAACTAGCTAATGAAAGAGATGGAAACTCTCCACTTATTGGTTGCATTTGGATGCTCTATAGAATCTTGGAGAACCTAAAAATGACATCAAACAAGTAACAAAATCACTGTTCTAATCATCTCTTGCTTGTAATTTCTTCTAAAGGTTTGTGATGAGATGCATGTGTTTGTAGGCCAAAAGCCAAAATGAGAGAATCTTTCACACACTCAATTGATAGACCTACAATTATAATTACTATTGGGGTCCTCATGCTTTATAGTATCATCCTTGATTGCCCTACTTGGAGACGAAAGGCCCTTGTGGAAGTTGTAGGGACCTTGTTAGGTACAAGATCCTACTCAACTAACTCTCCATGTGCTAGGGTTTACCATTAGATTTTTGTTCCAAGTTTTCCTAGTGTAACCCATGTGAGAGGTTGGAGCCTTTTGATCCCTTCCTTTTTACACGTGCATGTCACGTGCATATATTTCTTTAATTATGAACTGATGATGTGGCAAAAGCAATTGTCACCTGCTTACTTAGGGCCTCTTTGGTTTGCCGCAAGCGGGAAATGGGAATGGAAAAGTGTGAGTGTATTCGTGCAAGTAAGTTTTCCTGTGTTTGATTGTAAAGTGAAAGTGTAAGTGAAAAAATATATTAGGTTTTTCGGTATTTGATTAGTAGTGTGAAAGTGTAAGTGAAAAAGTTGATCGCAAAATTAACTGTTTGGTGATTTAAATAATGCCAATAGTATAAAATAAATCTGCTATTGAAAATTAAAATATATAATAAATTTGTCAATTAAATATTAAATAGTAATAAATTTGATATTTTCAATATTTAAAATTATATATTTATTAATACAATGAGCGTTATATGATCACAAAATTAATTGTAGCACCTTGCAAGTGGGAAAATGAAAGTGTAAAGAGAAATGAGAAAGTGTGAAAGAGAAAAAGAAAAGAGATTTTACCATTTCCGGTTCAAAACAAACAAAGAAGTGGGAAAATGAGTTTCCCACGTTTCATTTCCGGTTTTCCGGTTGAATCCAAACATGCCCTAAATGTATTTGCTGGAGTAACTTATGTATTAAAAGTGCAAAAAATATTTTCATATTCAAGAATTTGTAATTTTTCTTTATTCTAAAGTGAAATAGTCACCATCTAAATGTTAGATGGGGAAAGAAAATTAAATTACTTTCTTTTTTAACGGTATGTACAATTGCATAGATCAACATCTTAAGTTAGATTAGTGTTGGCTAAATACTTAATGTTATTAGATTAATGTCAACTAAAAACCTAACATCATTAGAGCAAAGTTAAATAGAATAAGTCGTCTTTCTGCTGAGTTTTTTCCCCTAACCGAAGTGGACCATTCCAATTGAACTAAAACTCATAAAAATAGTTGTTAGCAAGTTGCACGGGTCTTTACGGGAGAACACAACGGGTCTTAAATAAAGATTGAGTTTCAAATTAACCTAAAAGTTTAAGTTGTTAAGTCTTGATCTCGACTTTCTATTCAAGTTCACAAATTTTTTATTTACTTTTCAATGCTGAGACTATATTCGCATATGAATATTCTTATTATTTTTATTTACTTTTCAATGTGAGGCTATATTTGTATAGGAATAGTACGTGGGAAAGTAGACCTGTTTCATATTCTCCGCGTTGGCCATAATCAGGCTCTGATACCGCTATTGGGAAGTTAGTCTTAAACAAAGATTGAAAACCAAATTAACCCAAAAACTTAAAGTTATTAGATCTTAATCTTAATTTTCTATTTAAGTTTATCACATTTTTATTCACTTTACTATGTGAGATTATATTCACACATGAATATCCGACAATAGATGAATACTAATTCAAACTTGAAAAAGAAGTGAAAACAACCCCAACCTTCTTTTTTTTTTTTACATTTTTTCCTCCGAGGAAATGAACTTAAGCTTTAATTGTTCTTGCTTTTCACTACAAAATTATTTCATAGCCTCACATTCTTGCCCACGTTCTAAATGGGCAATATTACCTTGTATATATAAATAATAGTTTACGTATGTTTTGTAATAGCATTACATAACACAAAAATAAAAAAAATAAAAATAAAAAATAGCATCACATGTCACTGTAATAGCTTTAAGCTCCACAGATATTGCCAAAAAAAAAAAAAAAAAACCTAAAGAAGCTTAATTAATTAACATCAGTATCTAGATTTGACCTAAAGTGATACCACATGCAGGGTCCACATTAAAGCTAAAGAGAGAGAAAGAGAGAGAAGAAACGAAAGAGCTGACATTCATGAGAGTTGTATCCTTTTAACTACCGTTGTGGTTATAATATAATTAAGTAGTACTATGCTTCTCACTTCACATGTATTATCTTTATACGTCGTTAGGTTTCATTTTTTTTTTTTTTTTTAATTCACTAAAGACAATAGTTATTTGATCTTTATTAGTTTGTTTCTTATAATTTTTTTTTTCCTTTTTTGTAATAAAGCGTGTAGTATTAAATGCTATTTTTTCTTTTTATGTTTCAAGAGGAGTATTGTTAAGTAGATTTGTTAATAAGTGAATAAAGAAATAAAATACACATAGTGAACGCCACGCATCTCACTTTCGCAGATTTCTCAAAGAAAACTGAGTGATGGCCAGGGTCGGTCCTAGAGTAACAGGGCCCTAAGCAAGATTTCAGACTAGGGTTTTTGATAATTTTTCTTGATGAATTACTTTTAAAATATTCTTCTAACTTTTTTAGCTGCAAAATTGTTAATTATGTTCTCATATTCAAGTTTATCAATCATTTCTTTTTCAATAGATAACATAGCTAAACCATTTAATCTTTCTTGAGACATTGTCGATCGAAAATAATTTTTAATCAACTTTAACTTAGAAAAGGTTCTTTCAGCTGATGCAACAATTGCTGGTATGCTTAACAAAATTCTATAAGTATTCCCATGCATTTGGAAAGCAATCACCCGTTCTTTTTATATAATTAAGCACTTCTATTGCTTTTGTTGTTTCTTTCAGTAACATATCTTTCAAGATTTTTAGTGCGGATGCTAATTCTTTTCCATCAATATCGGATTGCAAGTTATGTTTTAGATAACTTTAAGGTTAAGACAATAACATTATGAACATTCAACATCAAGTAATTTTAACTTATTCAAATCGAAAAAAATCTAAAAACTTGTTCATATTCTTGAAATTGTTCAAACCTACTAGTGAGGGAAGAAAGGGCTTGATCTGCGACAAATAAAAAGTAGTTTACTTTAAAAGATTCTAGAGCTGATTGTGCAAGTTCTTCTTCATCAATATTTTAATCAAAATGTCTCTCTTTCTACGAATGATGTGTTTTTCTCGAATAATAGGTTCAACTTCTAGCGCCTTTGCGATTTTCTTAGCTTCAATCATGACATCATTAAATTCGATTTCTCTATACTTTTTAAAGAAACTAATTAGGTTTTTTTAATTGAGTTATAGCAACATCAATTTGCATGTCCTCAGCTTGGAGATATTTGCTAACAGCATTAACAACATGTAAAATAGTATATCAAATACATAAGCCCAATAAGAACTCAAACTTCTCAATTTGTTCAACTATACTCTATGCATCACTTTTGGCCCTATTATCCGAAATAGCATTATTTGCGAATATTATTAATGCTCGCTCGAATTTCGGAGCTTGGTATCGTATAGATTTAACACTTTCGACGTGACTTTCCCAACATGTTTGTGATAAAGATTTAACCATGCAACCTGATACATTATCTTTAAAAAATAATTATTATAAGATTTAATCGTGCTAATATTATTAATGCAACTACCGCGGCACCGCTGGGCCCCTGGCCTGCGCCGGAAACGCCTGGGAAGGGGGAGAGCCCGAACCTGAACTCGGAGACGAAGACTGCGCCTGGCCTTGAGGGGGGTGACTAACAGTCTGAATCTCAATAAGGGGTGAGGATGGAAGGGGGCGGGGGCAGGGGCCAGCCCTGCGCCTGGCCCTTGGGCTGCCGGAGGTGGAAAGGGGAGGAAAGGTGGAAAGGGGAGGAGAGGCCGGGCCTGGGGCTGCCGGGCTGGCCCTAAGGAGGGTGACGGTCCCGGTTGCTGTGGAAAGAGGAGAAAAAAGATTGTTCCTCAGTAAAAAGGTGAAGAGTTGGAGAAATTTGTGAAGCAGTGAGAAGATGAAGAGATTGTTGCTGGTTGGAGAAATTAGAATAGATTATATATTTGAAGAGTTGGTGGTGTTGGAAAAATTAGACTTTTGAAAGAAGAGAAAGAAAAAAGAATAAATTATATATTATTATAAGGTGAAGGGTCAGAAGGTGAAGAGTTGGAGATACTAATTAATTGATATCTTTTATTGTCTTCAACTATTTGTTCTGCACATATCTCAAGTGTTTTTCTCATAATATGAAGTAATTAATTATTTTTTAAGAATAATTACTTAATTAAACTATTAAATTAATAATTATTGGGGGCCTTGTTGATTTGGGGAGCCCAAGGCGGCTGCTTTAGCAGTTTTACCCTAGGGCCGGCCTTGGTGGTGGTGCTCACTCGATCCGGTGTCTCTCTTTTTTCTCAGCGCAAACTGAGGAAACGAGTTAGAGGCGTTCGATCAGATTTTGATGGGACCCACCTGATATTTTTCTTCTTTTTTTTATTAAAAAAAAAAAATTTTGAAGAACTGTCACCAAGCCCCGCGCTTCCTCAAACAAACAGATCTTTAGAAGACTCTACAAATCATCAATTACTTTTGCAATAAAGCGTGTAGTCCCCTGCGAATGGCTCAACGGTGGCCCCATGGTCTGTTAGAGCACAAGCTCTGGTCGTGGTCACCGTTTCAAGCTTGCTTGTCAGTGGACATTCTTCTCCCCCTGATGCGGTCCGGCTAGCCGTCGAGTTTGCTCCCTGGCGGTCACGTATGAATATCATCAGCAGTTGAGTTAAATAGCGAAAGAAAAAAAAAATTTACTACTGCAATAGACCATCCACTGTCTGGTTCTCACGAAACCGAGTAAAGATCAGGTATGGTACATACAACGAAAGATGACATCTTGTAATAATTTTCTTATAAACTGGATATTTAATTTCTATTTAATCAAATAGTCCATAATGTAGCTACTACAGAAATCCTATCTTCTAAAGTTGGGTTTGGCGTGCATAACCAGAATAATGAAACAAAATCAGACTTTAATTTGAATTAACAAACTCAAGAAAATTAAATATTAGAGAATATCTCCACAAGTAGTTTAATAAATAGTAAATTACTGAATTTAGAAATACAAACAAAAACAACAAAACTAAGCCATTTCTCTATTTGGGATCGGCTAAATGAACCAAAAGAGAATTACTTCGGATCGGACACATGAATCAGCTTTCTCTATTCATTCCTATCGAGCAATGTGTCTTCATTAAGACCTTTAGTTTTTATATCTTATCGTATTGTCTCCATCCATCTTATAATTAAAGACTAAAATTTGGTTATGAGATGCCCCAAGTGCTTTGGACGATAACTGTTGCTGCTAATAATAAAGAAACAACTCTCTTTTTTTATGTCAAAAGGGAAACTATTTTACTTGGAGCCATCTTAGAAAGGAGGGAATATTTGAAATAATCCTTCCATAAAAAAGTGACAAAAACGAATTTTCAATGATGGTGAATCAGGGCAAGCTATTTTTGTTGTTTCATGGATATCTCAACATATATATATATATATATATATAATATATATATATATTATATATATATATATATATATATATATATTTTGTCTGTACAATTATTTGATATTTATTTCATATAAATTTGTGTGCATTTTTCTATCTGTCAAGTTCATTGTATGAAATGAAGACTAAGAAATAAAGTTTACTTGACTTTGTGAGTTCGACTTAACTTTTCTTTTTTGCCTTAGCAACTCAACTTAGGACCTGTTGGTTAAGGGTGAAAGTGAGGAAGTGGTAACAGTTCTCTTTAAAACTTGAGAATTGGTTAGTAAGTTTTCGGTGTTTGGATGTTGTTGAGGAGTGTGGTTTGAGAAATGTTATATTTTTTCGGTGTTTGGATGGTAATATGATAGTGGAAGTGAAAAGTTGACCACAAAGTTGATCGCAAAATAATATTAAAATAAAAATTAATTAAGAAAAATAAAAAATATACTGTAATTAGAATGCAAGTGAGATTTACATGATCAAAAAATTAACTGTTTTGTGTTACAACTTATTACAAATGAGATTTACATGACCACAAAATTAACTGTAGCACTCTGAAAATAAGGAAATGGTTGTGTAAAAGAGAAAAGAAAAAGAAAAAGAAAAGGGGTTTTTTATTTTCTTTTTCTAGTGTTTGGATAGATAGGGAAGTGAGCAATTATACTTCCCCATTTTCTTACTTTCGCCCACTTCCTTGCAACCAAACACGCCCTTAATAAATAAAACAGAATTATAAAGTATTTCTTTAGAAGACTTTTGATTGTCTATGTAGGACGGATACTTTTATCATGCAACCGTGTCGTGTCCGAAACTTATCGGATACACGTGTCGCGTATATTTGAAAAATCACGTGTCTACATGTTGTGTCCATTTCAATGTCGTCGTGTCCGTCGTACCACATAGATAACTACAGCTCTTAGGGAAGCTTTTTTTTAAACTGATTATGATGTCTTTTAGTGCAACTGTAAATTATTCATTTTGTTAATGTGTTATGATTTGAATTAGTCATGAGACTGTACTTTAGGATCATAATTTAGAAATTTAACTCTTGATGTATGACCTGAAGTGAAGGTTAGCTAATATGTTATAATTTGAATTTCATGTATAAATAAAACCATAGTTTAGGTATCTAAAAACTGCAGTCAAACAAATCTTTACACATGAGTGTGGACGCCTTGAGAGTAGTTTTCTTTAATAATTACTTATGTTGGCAGAGAGGTAATCGCCCAAGGAAGTTTTTCTTCAAATGTTTTTACCTTCTTCTATTGCTTTTGTTGTTTTAGATTACTACTATAAAGTAATAAGTGGGCTGTTGTTTTGATATCATTAGTTTTTGATAAAACTAATATGTGTGTATATATGTATATATACATCTCTGTGTGTGGGAGTGCTCCTAGTAGCTCTCCTTAGATTAAGGAAACCTAAAAAACTACCATGGAGCATCTCTAAAGATGATCTACTCCATTTCTTTTGATCTAGATATCCTAAAATGATTGTGTATAAAAAATCATACATTTTTGATACTTTTCACCCATGCATCAAATGGTTACAAAATGAGCGGTTTTTTAATAATAGAACAAATGACACTGTTGATCGATGGGTAAAAAAAGTTCAAACTGCATGAATTTTATATATAAGAATTTTAAGACATGAAAATTATGATAAATGGAGTGGATCATTTATATGGATTATGCATGATGAGTTTTAGGCATCCTCCTTATATTATAATCTGAGGAGACCAACTAGGAGCACTTGATCCTATATATATATATAGAGAGAGAGACTTGTGTAGTTCAAGAAGGATTCAAGTCACAGGATGTCTATTTATATTCTGTAGTTGCTAAGTTCTTGTAATCTGCCCCTGCACATAAAAACAGAGAAAAAAAATTAACTACTTAGTAATAAAAGAAATATCATTCCCTCACCGGCAACGGCGCCAAAATTTGATTGGAAAAAAGCTGACATATTAAAATATGTAATTTGAAATCAAAAGTGTTACTCTAGATTCTTGCAATATAACCGCGGTAGCAAGTGGCTATGCGAGTCGTGATCCACGAGGAGGAAGATGCAAGCTTTTGATATGTTTTTAATCACTAAATCAGTTAAGTTATTCTTCTTTGTTTTAAAAAAATAAAAAAAAAAAAAAAACTATGTTAAGCTAGAAGAGGGAGTAGGAAGAAGAAATAAAAAGGAAAAGTTTGTATTTTTAGTTTGTAAAAGAGATTAAAGGAAACAAAATTCGTGACTAAAATCTCCCAAGTGTTCCAACAAGATCACTTACCTTTTCCGATGATTGTCTAACCTTAGGCCTTTGGTAACGGTTTACCTTGAATTGAAGACAATGAGCGCCTAACCCATAAGAAGAGACTCGATTTTTATCCACATTATAAAATCAAAACTCAAAAAGCAAGCATGAATTAATACAAAAAAGAAGGAATCCGTTATCATGAGTTATCAGTGACACTCACAATGACAAGACTATTTAGATGCCATAAGAACATATGGATTTAGAAATAAAAAAAAAGAAAAGTAATCTAAAAGGTTAATAAATTTAAATCATGAAGAAAAATACACAAGAATAATGTAAAAGCAATTTTCGATTAAATAAAGAAATAATAAGAGAAAGGATGAACTTACATCAATTGTCACCCTTGAATTCACACAATCTCTCTTTTTCTTATGAATCTCTTTAATTTAAATTACAAAGAAGCAGAAAATAAAAGGAAAAAAAAATCTAAACTAAACTAATCTTACACCATAATTTTGATCTCTGTGTTGCTATCTCTCTGCCTCTAATAGGATATTTATTGGAGAACGCAGGGGGATCTGAGTAATCGAAATCATTCACGAAAGCGCTGAGTTATAGGCCCAGGATTGTCACGTTTTCGTGACAAATTTGAGAAAAATGCGGCAAACCAGGAGCTGATAATGTCGTATATTCTTTTGAAATTTCGCCCAGTCCTATCATCTTAAAGTATATTATTAGAATTGAATTGAAAAGTGGAGATTCAGACAATATTCGTTTTTTCTCTGGACTTGAAAAATAATTACTTTAAACCCTGAATTTAATTAGGCTTTTGGTGCTTTTTAGGCTTTTCTTATCTTTAAACACTAAATAAATAACTTGTACAGTAATAAATAAAGAGAAGATTAGATAGTAGAGTTTTATTTAAAATAAATGTGAGAATATGGTGTACAATATGTAAAATTGATGAGTAATCAGTAACCAGACATCGAAACACAATATACTTTTTTCACTTACACTTTCACATTACAACCAAACACCAGAAGAGAAAAATGCACAAATCTCAATTTCTAATCTTTTTTTTCTCCCTTTCTCACTTTAATATTTTCATCTCACTTCCAACAAACCAAACAATACACCTAAATGTAGTTGCAATTACAATGTAGCTCCAACTACATCGAACCAAACAACCCCTATATGAGGCTACAAATAAGGATACATTACAGGGATGAAAATAAAGAGGAGAAACTTAATATGTATAGTTTTCATGAACAAAAATTATCGTTTTGCCTCGTTTACGTGGTTCGATAGCTGGAGCTACATTGTAGCTCCAGATGCATGCAGTTAGAACTTAGGTCATGCATGCAGTTAGAACTTGGGTCATATGTTCGGTTTGACAACTCATAATTGTAAGTCTAGATAGAGTAAATAGAGAATAATTGTTTACTTCAATGAATGATGAAATATTATCGCATAAAATTTGTTGAAGTAGAGCTGATATGGCATTCTATTGAGTTTTATTATACCCATCAACTATTGTAACTAAACTTTAATCAATTTAGCCGTAACTCCAGCCATAAAAAAGAAAAAGAAAGAAAGAAAATCTAAAATGTAGCTATAATTATTATTCTATAGTAAAAACAAACAATTAGGATATGTTATTTACGACAACTAACTTGACTTGTGTGATGTAAAGAAAAATGCTAGAAAAAGAGAAATAAGTCATGTGAAAAAGGATATTTTCAACATGAGTTACAAAGAAAGAAACACCAAGAATAGCTATTAGATTTGTGCATAGTTATTACTTTTTTTTTTTACTTGAAATAACTTAAAGATTCTTTTGAAAATATTTCAAAATATATTTTTCATGGATGTTATTCAAAATAAGGAAGAATTTTAAAGATACATTAGAGAATCATAAAAAAGAAAGTGGATAATCACATTTTTTTTTATTATTATTCTTAAAGCTTTTTTGGTATATGCATTTTTCTAATTTTTTTATTATTAAGAATATAATTACTTTTTCTTTGAGTAAAATTTTTAAACATACATTAGGATTTTTAATGAATAGAGGCACGTGCTCACGTGACGTAATGGGTCCGGAGGAAGTAACGTCTCCTGCGGTGTGAAACCTATTTCTCTGTCCTTCACCTTCTCCTCTGACAACGATATATCTTCACCCTTCATTACTTAATTACACACCGTGCGTTTCGCTCTCAATCTTCGCCGATTTTACGTCACATCGGGGTACAGTCAGAGTAGAAAGAGCGTGTGCTTATCAGTTTCCTTTTGTTGTTCACGCACGCATAATTGCCCCTCTGCCTCTGATGACGTCACCGTCAGATGCCGGCATCCAGCAGCGACCGTACTCACTCCTCTAAAATATTCCCTCGGTCGGTGACTCATCGCCGACAGCAAAAGAGCAGGCTGATAACCTCACACCTTCTATTTGTAGGTTCACTCGTGTGGAAACCAGGGACTGCAATTTATTATTAGAAAATTTTCTCTAAGAGAGATCTTTTGCATCGAATAATGCAATTATAAGTTACTGTTAGAGAGATTAAACGAGATACAGGATTCACTCCGAATACAGGATTCACTCCGTTAAAATTGATCTATATTATTTTAAATATCTATAAATTAAAATTAAGTGTTTTGAATATTTTTTGTCTATTTATTAAGTAAGGGGATAACAAACGGTCATAATGATAAGTTAGTTAGTTTAATGGTGTAGAACATTTGAAACCTAACAAAAATTGGTTTGTAGGGGTTTTTAAATGTTTAGATCATAATCAAATGGTCGGATCGGGAATTTGTATGGCTAAAGATATAGATCTAACCAATTCACTACTTTCGGCTGTTCATTTTGCGCCGCTTGATTGATAGGCAAAAAATATTTAAAATATTGATTTTTTTAATAAATAATTGAAATAATATAGATCAACTTCAACGGAGTGAATTTTGTATTTGAATATCGAAATGTTATATTTGAGTTGAAAAGATTCTGAGTCAAATCCTTTAGAAGAAAACAAGTCTATCTCAATTATCACTATATATTTAAGAGTTCAGTGCAACACTCTGTCTCTGACCTTTACAGTCCACAAACACAAGTTAAACAAGACCTTTTTTTTCTCTTTTAAGTAGGAAGTCATTTGGCATTTGTAGTCTCAAAGGATACTTTTATAAGCTTTATCTCGGTTTTGCAAATGAGATGTTTTTCTATAATTTAACTCAATTTTTTTTATTTGATAGTTTTTTTTTTTTTTTGATAGAATTCAATTGCAATGAATTAGGCTAATATATTTACCACCTTTTTTGGCCAAACCTCACTGAATAACTGTAGCTTCTTAATCTGTTCAACATTAATAATCACCACATATTCTTGCCTGAATTATCCAATACAGCCTTCATCCATCCTCCACTCTGATCTCTATCCAATCATAAATGTGTTATTTATTATGAACCACTTTATTGTTCAGCATTTAATACCTAATTTGTTGACACATTTGAAGTCTGTAGTTACAAAAAGGCAGTTGCAATTACAATGATCTTAATCTCATTAATTCCTCTTTATTGGTGTGCATGAATTTAATCTGCTTGCTTGTCTTCTGTTATGTGCAAATACACATGTAGTTAAAATATTTAAAATCTGTAAAAAATTTATGGTCAAAATTAATAAATTAGTACATGTCTTTGTATTGGGTTAGAGTATTTAATAGTGTAATTAAAAGTGAATGAAGATAATAATAAAAAAAGGCTATCCCTTGCAAATTTATGTGTCCTTTAAATAGAAATATATAAATTTGTGTGGTTTATAAGAAACGTGAGACTTATTTAGTGCTTTATTTTTTATACCTTTTTCTTCGCAAATTCTTACGAGCAATTAACAATTTATACGTCAAGTCTTCCTATTTATTTATTTATTTATTTTTTGAGAAAACAGATGGAATCCAGTGTAGACTCCATCCTGTATTTAATATCAATACCAAAAAGGTTGGATACAAAAAGGAGTTATACCCCCCAACACATCCCCGCGAACCGTCAAGCGGTCGGCCTTGGGTTCGTTTGAGCTCCTACTCCTCATAGGTCGCCGTTTCGATCTTAAGGTGAACTTAAGCTCAAAAACTAGAGAAGAATTTAAACAGAAAATACAAGTCTGGGGGTAATGATCTCCACCCCATCCCTTGTTTGATTCTGTAGAAAATCTTCCATAAATTCATTCCTACTCAAAGCTTGATATTCAGCCGTCTGCATCTCAACAGGCTGCCCTTGTGCCCTCTCGCCATTTCCCCTCGCATTTTGACGGGTATAAGTGAATCTTTGTGGGACAGTGAATTTTCTAAAATTTTGTTCAGGACATTGAATTCTTCAAGATCGGTCCTGCTAACAACACATCTGCAGTGTTTAATTTATCCAGTACAGCAACCCACATCAGGATTCTGACTTTCTAAGGTACAGGAGTAGACCAAATACAAGTTAAATGTGACTGAATCCCATTAAAATTCAAGAAGGCATAAAAAGATTTGACAGTAAATTTCTCTTGTAGCCTCAGAGTACCCAAACTTTCATATCATATTCCTCACTGAATTCTAACTTACAGATAGCGTTGAGTAAATTGTAATACCTGTCCATCAAACTTCCAGTTAGATTTCTTCTCAACTCAAAATGCAAAATCCCATCTTGTCTGCTGTCTAACACCATTTATCCATCCCAAAAGAAGTATTCAAAACATCACCGAGGGTGTTTGGTTGCAAGGAAGTGGGCCGAAGTAAGGAAATGGGGAAGTATATTGCTCACTTTCCTATCTCTCTAAACACCGAAAAAAGAAAATAAGAAAACTGTTTTTCTTTTTCTCTTTTCTCTTTTCTCTTTTACACAATCATTTTCTCACTTCCAAAGTGCTACAGTTAATTTTGTAGTCATGTAAATCTCATTTGTAATAAGTTGCAGCAAAAGACAGTTAATTTTTTGATCATGTAAACTCACTTGCATTCTAATTGCAGTACATTTTTTATTTTTCTTAATTAATTTTTATTTAATATTATTTTGCGATCAACTTTGTGGTCAACTTTTTTACTTTCACTTCTACATTACAATTCAAATGCCGGAAAAGACATAACATTTTTCAAATCACACTTTCCAACAACATTCAAACACTAGAAAACTTACTAACCAATTCTCAAGTTCAAAAGGGAACTATTACCACTTTCTCACTTCTTCCCTTCTTCATTTCCACCCTTAATCAAACAGGAGCAAATCTGAAAGAATTCAAGCTGTTTAAAGATTTCCCCCGCTAAAAATGTGAGTAGGTCTTCAAAGGTATGCCATCCTCCCATACATTTTTCTCCTTATAATACAGAAAAGTGATTAATTGTCTTCAAAAAAAGATGTGGGGAATTAAAATATTTCCACAACTATTTTCCTAATAAATCAATATTCATGATTTTTGAGATTTGAAACTCCCATGCCACCCTGCGGTGGAGACTTGCACAACAGCTTCCCAGTTGACTAAACATGCACAAATAAAATAACAATGACGCATCCAAACGCTGCACCTCCACCAGGGATTAGATTAGCATGGTAGAGACACAAGTAAAACACTGATGACGTCTCACCCTCCATATCACATCATTTGTCATGGAAGCATACCTCCCCCCGACGTATGTGGCATCCGCATACCAGAATCTGTTTTACACTTTTAGGTGGGGTCGGCTGTCGGGGCGTGTTGATCCGATTCGACCAATCCCGATTCGTACTATACATCGTATAGTGCGAATATAGTTAACCCGTATTCGATCTGTATGTAATATGGGTCAATACGGTTTGACCAATCTAGTACATCTCGCGACGAATTACGTGATGAACCGTATCAGAAATTTTTTTTCAAACCCCCCTCTTATTTTTTTAAACCCCTTTATTGTTTGTGAGAGGAAAAAATTAATGGTCACCCCTATATCATTTTTTTTTTATTTTTCTTAACCCTCAACAGTTAAAAAAAGAGTCATCGTGAGCGAGTTAGAGAGTGCCAGCACCCCTAACCCACAATTGCCACATGGCACCCCCTGCCCACAACGGTTTTTTTTTTTGAGCCGTTGTGTGATTCCGAACGTTAGCATTGCCAACATTTTAAAAAAAATAAGACTCCCGTGTCCCCCAACCTCTATAAAACCCCCTCATCCCTCATGGTTCTCTCTCATTCGCTCTCATCTCAACTCTCAACCCTCTTCTCCTCTTCTATTATAAATCAATCGCATTCTCTTACAAATCTTTAGCAATTTCTAATACAGTCTACCGGAGCACAACTGGAGCACCGACGGTAGCTCATCTAAAACCGGTGGTACCTCTTATCAATACACAATCCTTCCTCTTCCACACCTTACATCGATACCAGTGGTAGCTCATCGTCAACATATGCCGACTATCCACCATGCAGTTATGGTCCATTAACATCCATATTTGCCTCTCATCACAGTTTCTCAAACTATACAATTGACTATAGTGGCTTTGCATCCTATACACATGCTGCATATGCTAGTGATAATGGTAGAGGTCGATATTCTATTTTCTTACCTCCTCATTTTTTTTTCGTATTCTCAATTTTTAATGTCAACATCACCAATACACGCACAATCTCTTACTCCTTGTTTTTTTACTGAAATAAAAGAGCAATACAATACACAATCAGCAATGCATGATACTGTAGTTTTAAAAATACAAGAACCAACTAGCATAACCACTAAACGAAAAGTCAGAACTTCTAAAGTGTGGAACCATTTGAAAAAAAAATCATTAATGGTAGAAGAAAGACAGAATATAAGCACTGCCATCAATTTTTGATCATAAAGAAGGATACGGTTCAAGTGTTCTTGCTAAACATTATGACAAGATGTCTGCTAAAGATCACGATTTACCATCACAATGAGCACAAATATTAGCAGATTCGGGTACATTCTACACTTGGAGATATAACCTGAAATAAACAAACATAAGTTAGTTGAATTTATTATTCGAACGGAGTTCTATTTTCTTTTTACTGAATCAGATGCACTTGTTGATTATCTTAAATCTGTTTTTACTTCTGATTATAAGAGAATTAGTTGACAAACTATAACTAAATAAATTGAAGATTGTTTTGTAGATAGAAAAATATTTTAAAGGCTCTTTTTACTATGATGCTAGGAAATTTTTATTAACTTCTGACATATGGGTAACTCTTAATCTTATTCATTTTTTATATATTACTACTCACTTTATTGATGATAACTAAGTTTTACAAAAATGTATTTTATCATTTTCTAAGTTTTCTGAGAAATATTCTAGTACAAATGTAGCAAATTCAAAATTTTCTTACTTGTAGAAATTATGGTATTGAAAAAATTTTTTTGTTTTTTTTGATAATGCTAATGAAAATACTGCTTCAATAAGACAATTGAAAACAATATTAGATCTAATTTTAAATGGTAAACTTTTTCATATTAAATGGGTTTATCATATATTAAATTTATGTGCACAAGATGGTTAAAAAAGTTTTAGACAAATATTTATAAAATTAAAGAAATTATTTTACATATAAAATACAGTGATTCTAAGAGACAATCTTTTAAAAATTATTGGCGACAATGTGGACTGAAGAAAAAGCTACTCCAAGCAGATGTGTGAAAACTCGTTGAAATTTATAATTGAACACAATATCTGCTAAAATAAATGAAAGTGATGATGAACCATGTGAAAGATTTGATGTTTTGTCATTGTGGAGAAACAGAAAAAACAATTTCATGTTCTTTTCACCATGGCCCCGAGATATACTAACACCTTTAACATCTACAGTAGCATCCAAGAGCGTATTTTCTGATGTTGGTAGAGTTTTGACGCCCTAGAGGAGCAGGCTGATGCCGAAGCACTTAGAAATGACTGTTTGCTTAGAAGACTGGTTCGATGCATAAAGACACACAAGGAAAAGTCATTCTAGTCGAAAAATTTGAACAAAAAAAGGATGAAAAGTAGAGAACCACCAGAGTAATTTTTTATGTACATTATATGAGCTGAGCAGCTTGCTATCTGATCTGATATTTTCTGTCAAGTTCAAAATGAAGAGTGATGGTTAGGGTCCTCTTCTCTTCCTTTGATACTGTGAGATAAATATTAGAAATGATAGTAGTTTTTTTTTTTGTAATTTGTACATTGAGTTTTCGATCTTAATAAAATGACTTACCTTGCAAAAAAAAAAAAGAGAATGTAATTTGTGTATTTCAATTTTAATATTTTTTTATAATTTTTGACAATTTTTAAATATTTTTTCTTTATTTTATATTTTTCTAAATTTTCTTTATAACTTTTAATTTTTAAAAAAATCCTAACGTTAGTTTTAATAATATGTAGGAAATTTGAAATTTAAAAAAATAATAAAAAATACGAGACGGGTCCAACTCGTTTCGGCGAACCCATATAGCGAATCCGCGTCGAGGAACCTGATTCTTTCTCCAAGAATTTGATTTGTCTCATTTGATTCATTACGATACGGGTTCAACCCGCCTCGTAAATGGATTCGTCTGGCTAACTAGACAAATCAACCTGATTCGTTCCGTTAGCCATCCCTACCTTTAGGTTCTTTTTCTAAAAAGAAGAGTATTTCAATGAAAGAAATTAGTATGGGGAAACATGATAAAATCTTGTTGAAAGAGATTTTTTAAACTCTATTGAAGTTAGCCAAAGATCAATGCAATCAATAGTGTCAAATACGAAAGTGTGTCGTATCAATGATGGATTGCATAAGAGGAATAGGACCTAGTCGATTAGGGTAATGGCCTAGACGACTAATGATACAAATAGAGAGTTGAAAAATCTATTTCACTACAGACTAGTTGACTAGGCTAAATTCCTAGTCGACTAATAGGGGTTATTTGACTAGGTTATTTCCTAGTCGACTAATACGACTGCAGCGGCTCAGTTTCCTACTCTGATTCTGAATTCATTTTTGATCCGAATTAGGTGTTTTTAGTTCCTTTTCTTCGTGATTTCTTTGATTGTATAAGGAGGGGTAGTGTCTCCAATATTTATAACCTGTAATTGATGGATTCAATAAGAACTCTCCCCTTGCCCCAAGGACATAGGTAAATTGCCGAACCTCGTTAAATCTTGTGTTCTCTCTTTCTTTTATTTGTTTAATTATTTGTGTGATTGATTGACTATTCTCTGGTAGCCCTCTTCTCTGAGTGATGTCAGAGCTTTCCAAGTTCGACGGGGAGTTTTTCATTCAGTGGAGCAAATCAACTTGGAGAGTGTCTATAGTTTCCTTCAGAGATGGACAGAGAAAGTCAATCCACATTTTATCCGTGAACCCACATCCGATGAAGATCGATGTGGTAAGTTTGATGGCACGAATAATTTTGGGATATGGAGTGTGAGGTGATGAATACATTGACGACATCAAACCTTGAAAACACTCTACGATTGAAAGAAAAGCCGGAGGAGACTTCTGAAAAGGATTGGGAAAAATGAATAGGATGATGTGTGGTCTTATAAGGTCTTGTTTAACATAAGACATCAAGTATCATATGCTATATGAGACGTCTGCATTGAAGATGTGAGAGATTCTCGAGAAGAAATATCTGACGAATATCGAGTTTCAACTGCTTCTAAAGAGGAGGCTTTATCGCTTCATGTTGAAGAAGAGACTATATTACTGAGCACATGACAACCACACAAAGCTTCTTACAGAATTGGTTAATGTGGATGTGAATATCAAAGAAGAGGATAAGACGTAAATTCTTTTGAATTCTCTTCCTGATGAAAAGTATGAGACCTTCGTCCTCACCTTGACTAATGGGAAACAATCACTTAACTATAATGATGTGTCAGCTGCTCTTGTAAATTATGAAGAGAGGAGGAAGAATAAGCAATTTTTTTTCAGTAGTACATTAGCAGAGGCATTAGTGGTAAGAGGCAAGGGTTCCAATCAGAAGGGCAAAGGTGTTCGTGGGAGATCAAAGTCCAGATCAGGGTTTAGAGATCTGAAAAAGAACCAGTATGTCTTCTGCAAAGAGTTAGAGCACTGGACGATTGATTGTCCAAAGATCAAAGATAAGAAGGAGTCAAAGACTGAGGTAAATCTCGCACAAGTGATCAATACACAAGCTGGTACTTCACATGCAGGTGGATCGGACTCAGACTCATCGGTATTTTCATTCGTCACCACACCTATCGTAGATTACTCTGGTGATTCTGAGTGGATGATCGATACAGGAGCTACCTATCATGTGTGTCCCAATAGAGATTGATTTTTTAGTTTTGAGAAACTAGATGGATGTTCCGTTATCTTGGGTGATGATCGTCCATGTCATATGGAAGGGATAGGTATTATCTTGATCAAGATGTTTGATGGGATGGTGCGAGAATTGAAGGATGTGAGGTATGTACCTCAACTGAAAAAGAATCTTATCTCTGTTGGTTTCTTGAAAGCATTGGGTCTTAAATTATCTGTTAGAGATGGAGTTCTCAGATGATTAAAGGCTCGATGGTTGTTTTGAAGGGCGTCCGACACAATAACCTTTACTACTTGAAGAGTAGTATGGTTACAGAGCAAGTGGCGACTTCTGCAAATTATGATAATGATTGCACCCAACTCTGGCATATGAGGCTCGGACATACAAAAGAAAAGTCTTTGCAACCTCTTGCAAAGCAAGGTTTATTGAAAGGTGTCAGTACCTGTAAATTGAAATTTTGTGAACATTGCGTCATCGGAAAGAAGACCAAGGTGAGATTTGGCACGCAATTCATTGCACTGAGGGGATTCTGGATTATATTCACATAGATGTCTGGAGAACTACCAAGACGATATCTATTGGAGGTAAGCATTACTTTATGTTTTTTATAGATGATTACTCTGAAATAACCTAGAGGGGGGTGAATAGGTGATAATGCTAATCAATGCACAATTTAAAAATGTATGATGCAACAATCACCCAAAACAAGACTAGAAGCCGAATACCCCGTGAAGGGCTCTGAACTCCTTCCTCGTGATTCCTCTAGATAAGAGTTTGAGGTGCGTATTGCAATCTTGTTGTATGAGTATATGATTGACAAAATGAATAAGAAACAAGTGAATATAGCAATCAATATGTAAAGCAAGTGCAATGTAGCAATGAATATGAATAGCAAGTATATGAAGCAATGAATAAGAAGCAATAAGTATAAGGTAAGGAATTAAAGCAAGAAGCAAGTAAACCAAACGCAAACACCGAGAATTTTTCTGAGGTTCGAGCACCCAGCTCTACGTCCCCGCCTTCTCAGAAGGATTTCTAACCACTATAACTTCACAAAGAGTTACAATCACACGGAGTACCCAACTCCACAATCTCGAATACAAGTATCTCTTGGTGATCAAAAGACGACAAACTCTCTTTTGAAAAATCCTCTTTCCCTTACAAGAACCCTGTAGAACAATGTGTAGGATGAAGCTCAAGTATTGTAAGTGGAAAAAGAAAAAGAATTTGAGAGAGTTTTGAAACTAAAACTTCAGAGATGAGAGAGATTTTTCAGCACAAAAACCAAGAACCAAACTCTTTTGAAGCCTTTTGAAAACATGAGTATTTTGCAAATGCTTGTTATATCAACCATAACCCTAATCACCCCTATTTATTTATAGGATAGGGTTAGGGTTTGAAGTGTAAACTCACATAATGATAATTAGGAAGAATTTGACCCATAAAATAGCCCTTAAACTCGTTTAGAGACAAAAGGTTT
Organism: Agave tequilana; assembly: GCA_038442645.1. NCBI lineage: Eukaryota > Viridiplantae > Streptophyta > Magnoliopsida > Asparagales > Asparagaceae > Agave > Agave tequilana. The sequence goes on from JAVJIF010010254.1 coordinate 23,874, forward strand.
AATTAAATGTGTTTTTAAAAAAACTAGTCGTTATGGCAGAAAACTCACTATCGGTCGACCGGTCGGTCGACTGGGTTTCAAATAAAAAGAGCCGTTGCGGCCCACGGTCGACCGCCCGGTCGATCGCAACAAACAGAGAGTTGCTGTCTTACAGTCGGCCGAAGGTCGGTCAACCGCAATTGGGCCCGGTCGACCGCCCGGTCGAACGGGAAACGTGCACACTTGCACGCACCCAACGGTCAGATTCCCGGTCGACCGATCTGACCTGACATAGAGTCGGTCGACCGGTCGGTCGACCGGCTCAGGTCAAAACTTAAATTTTGAAAAGGATTTTGAAGAGTTTGGGATAGTTTTAAAAATAGTTTTTGTCATAACTAGGTATAATACATAAAATGGAGTTTGTAAGTAATAAACTTTATTTAAAAATATTTTTTATAAATTTATAGGAGAAATTTTTGGAAAACTATGTGCGCAAAAACTTGTGTATAGGAACATGAGCTTCAACCTATCCACTATCCTTTAACAAAACTATAAAACTAAAAACAAATCTAATGAAGTCTCATGAGCCAAACTGAAGTCTTGAGCCATGCAATGCTTGCTAGAGCCTTCTCTTCTACGAACATTCCTTCTTGTGTCATTTGCCTTATTTGCTCCATGAACCTAGAAAATCTTCCAAGAGCTAAGCAACGGCCATCATAAATGGTTCAAACCTGAAACTTCATCTTAAACAACTTATTAGTACCATATAGCTCCTAAGTATTTTGTTATCATCAAAACTCTAAACAAATGGAGAGTGTAACGTCTTGGGCCATCAATCTCCCCTTTTTGATGATGACAAAACAAATAGACTATATAAACAAGATAAAAGAGAGGTGAAAACTCCCCCTCAAATTATGCTATATTAAACAAGTAAAGCAATTTGAATTGCAAACAAAAGCCTATATTAAACAAGTAAAAGCAATTTGAATTGCAAACAAAAGCCATGAGACTAAAATTCATGAGTTATAAAACACAACACTTTGCAAAAACCAAAACCATATAAACTTAACAAAAACTCATATTATATTTCTCCCCCTTTTTGTCATACATCAAAAAGGGATAAAGAGACAAGAAAAAACAATTTATACAATAACACAAACATTAAGTTCACCACATATAAAGGAAAATCTATTAAAATCAAGTGGTTTAGTGAAAATATCGGCAAATTACAATCCGAAGAAACATAATTAATCTCTATATCACCTTTCTCAAAATGATCTCTAAGAAAGTGATATCTAATCTCAATGTGCTTAGTCTTACTATGTTGATTTGCATTCTTAGTCATATGAATAGTACTAGTATTATCCAAAATATTTTTATATAGTCATAATGCAAATCATAATCAAGAAGAATATATTTCACCAAAGACTTGTGCACAACAAGCCCCGCCGCAACATACTCCGCCTCGCGGTTGAGAGGGCTACCAAATTTTGTTTCTTAGATGACCATGAAACAAGACAATTACTAGAAATTGACATGTCCCACTAGTACTCTTTCTATCCACTCTACAACCCGCATAGTCGGCATCCGAATAACTCGTCATTGAAAAATCTCCGGTTTTCGGATACCAAAGACCCATTCCAATAGTGCCCTTAATATAACGAATGATGCGTTTTACCGCAATAAGATGAGACTCTTTAGGACACGATTGGAATCTAGCACAAAGACACACACTAAACATGATATCCGGCCTACTTGCCGTTAAATACACACAAACTACCAATCATGCTTCTATAAAATTTAATATCAATACATTTACCTTGGTCATCCTTATCAAGCTTGGTTGTAGTTGCCATGGGAGTGTTGCAAACTTTCGAACCTTCAAGTCCAAATTTCTTTATGAGTTCCTTTGCATACTTGGCTTGACATATGAATATCCCATCCGACATTTGCTTGATTTGGAGTCCAAGAAAGAAGTTTAATTCACCCATTAAAGACATTTCGAATTCACGTTGCATACACTTTTCAAATTCCTTGCACAAAAGCTCATTAGTAGAACCAAAATTATATCATCAACGTAAATTTGCACTATAAGAATGTCATTATCAACATGCTTAGTAAATAATGTTGTGTCTACTTTGTCTTAACAAAATCATTTGAAAGAAGAAAATTAGAAAGCCTTTCATACCAAGCTCTAGGAGCTTGCTTTAATCCATACAAAGCTTTATCAAGTTTAAAAACAAAATTAGGATGAACATGATCAACAAAACCGGGAAGTTGTTCAACATAAACTTCTTCATTTATAAAACCATTTAAAAATGCACTTTTTACATCCATTTGAAAAAGTTTAAAATTTTTAAAAGATACAAAAGCTAGTGTCATCCGTATGGCTTCAAGCCGTGCTACGGTGCAAAGGTCTCCTCAAAGTCAATTTCTTCAACTTGAGTGTAACATTGGGCCACTAACCTAGTTTTATTCCTAATAACATTTCCTGACTCATCCATCTTATTCCTAAAAAATCCACTTAGTACCAATTATTGGTCTATCGTGGGGTCTAGGAACAAGATGCCAAACTTGGTTGCGCTCAAATTGATTTAGCTCTTCTTGCATGGCTAGCAACCAATATGAGTCACCCTCGGCTTCGAGGATGTTTTGGTTCAAATGAGAAATGAATGCAAAGTTACCACACAAGTCATGGAGTTTGGAGCGAGTTGTTACCCCTTTAGATACATCACCTATGATGAGATCCTTGGGATGATTTGTAGCGAATCTCAAATCTTTTGGAAGTGGTTGAGATTGTTCCACTTCTTCCTTTTGAACTTCGCCAATAGGTTCTTGCTTTTCTTCTTGAATGGATGAGTCCTTCAAGGATAGCTTCTCCATGTCCTCACCTAATGTGTCAATCTCTACAACATTCTCAACAACAACATTAGATTCTTCAAATTTAACATGCATGGATTCTTCAATGGTAAGACAAGATTTATTGAATACTCTATAAGTTTTGCTAGTAGTAGAATATCTAACAAATATTGCTTCATAAGCCTTAGCATCAAATTTACCCAAGTTATCTTTAGTATTCAAAACAAAACACTTGCATCGAAAAACTTTGAAATATGAAACATTTGGTATTCTAGAATGATAAATTTCAAAATAGGTTTTGAGAGAATTCTTACACAAATAAATACGATTTGATATGTAGCATGCGGTGTTTACGGCCTCGGCCTATAGATATTGAGGGGGTCATATTCACTTATTATAGTCCTAGCTATCTCTTGAAGAGTTCTATTCTTTCTTTCAGCTACTCCATTTTGTTGTGGAGTTCTAGGACATGACATTTCATGCTTAATTTCCTTTTCATCACAATAAGTCATGAAGAGTTGGTTAACAAACTCATCACCTCTATCACTTCTTATTTTCAAAATCAAAAAACTTTTTTCTTTTTCAACCCTTTTTCGAAAAGTCTTAAAATGTGAAAAAGTTTGATTTTTGTGTTCAAAAAGAAAACCCAAGTAAATTGGGAAAATCATCAACCAAAACAAATGCATATCTACTACCATTTAAACTTTTAGTTTTAGTTGGTCCAAAAAGATCCATGTGAATTAATTCTAATGGTCTAGTTGACATGATATCCTTGATTGGTTTGAAAGAAGACTTAGTTTGTTTCCCAAGTTGGCACGCACCACAAATGCGGTCTTTTTCAAACTTCAAATAAGGAATACCCTTCACCAATTCCTTAGAATTAATCCTAGTAAGATGATCAAAAGATGTATGTCCTAATCTTCTATGCCAAAGCCAAGAAGTCTCATATAAAAAACATTCAAGCATTTAGTGGAACAATCCAAATTAAGCATGTCAATGATATAAACATTATTATCACGAAAACCGGTGAGAATACAATCATTGGTTTTACAATCAAAAATTTTACAAGAAGAATCATCAAAAACAACTTTAAGACCACGATCACAAAGTTGACTTATACTAAGCAAGTTATGTTTAAGTCCATCAACAAGCATAACATTTTCTATAATAGGAGATGCACCAATTTGAATGTTACCTATACCGATGATAGTGCCCTTGGAGTCATCTCCGAAGGTGACGGTGCCACCTTCAACGTACCTTGATAGGGTTGTAAAGTTGTTGATATCTCATGTCATGTGTCTTGAACAACCGCTATCAAGGTACCACCGCTCCTTACGTCTTGGAGCCTTGGTTTGTACCTACATCAAATAATTTAGAACTTGATTTTGGTACGCACATTTTCTTGGGTCCTAAAGAGTTAGTATCACGGATCCCACAAGATTATTTGTTCTATTAATTTGATCATAGCAAAACTTAGCTAAATGGCCATTTTTACCACAATAAGTACATCTATAAACTCTATCATATTTAAATGCATAATGAGTGTGTGGCTTACTAGCATGTGACTTGTGAGCATGAGTAGATTTAACATGAGAAGTGTTGTGTGAAGTGTTGACATGATGAGCATTTTTAGCATGGGTTGTTTTATCATTCTTAACATGTGGTGTGTGCTTCTTTGAAAACATATCCTCTAATTTCTTAGTATTAAAAGCACAATCTTTTAAAACATTTTCAAAATCAATAATTCTAATTTTTAACAAAGAAAGTTCATTTTCATCTTTTGGAAATTTAGCTTTACAAGCAACTTTATAAGCATCAAATTCTCTTCCAGTTGAAACAAGGTTAGAAGAAATTTCATCCTTTTCTGTGAAATAATAGCAAGTTGATTTTTAAGAACTTCAATTTCCTTTTCCAATTTTGAACATTCTATCTTTTTATCATCATAACTTTCAGAAAGTTCAACAAAAGCATGTATAAGCATTTCTCTACTTAATTCATCTTCTTCATCAAGAGGTTGAGTGGTTACCTTGGGTGTGTTTGTCATGAAACACATATTTGCCGTGTCCACCTCATCTTCGGACTCGCTTTCTGAATCCCAAGTGGCTTTGTATGCTTTCTTTTCAACCGGCCTCTTTTGCTTCAAGGAGGAAGTCACCTTTTTCTTGAACTCGGGACAATCGGCCATGATGTGCCCGGGTTTGCGGCAATTGTAGCATATGATTCTTCTCTCCTCTCCTTCCAATTTCCTTCTAAAGTTGAGTTTGTTCTTGCGGTACAACCTCTTCACATTTCTTACTAGGAGAGATAGCTCCTCATCATCTTCTTCATCGTCGTTGATAGTAGAGGAAGACTTGAAGGCTATGGATTTCTTCTTTTGAGGTACCGCTTCTTCTCTTGCCTTCTTCTCCATCTCATGAGACATAAGATTTCCATAAGACTTATGAGATCCATTTCATCTTTATCATTCAACTCCTTTAAGGTGGTTGCCTTGATCTCCCATGATGAAGGAAGAGCTCGTATCACTTTGCTCACCTTTTGATCGTTGCTTATATCATCACCTAGAGAAGAAAGGGCATTAGTAATCTTGGTAAACTTGGTAATCATAGAATCAATAGACTCGTCTTCAAGCATTTTAAAACTTTCATATTGGGACCTCAAGAGATCTATTTTAGCTCTCTTGACTTGTGAAGTCCCCTCATGTGTGACCAACAAGTGTTGCCAAATCTCATAGGCGGATTGGCAATGTATAACCCGTGTAAGATCATCCTTATTCAAGACAGTGAGAAGGGATTTTAGGCCTTAGAATTAGCCTCATATTCTTTGAAGGTAAAGTCGGACCAAGTGCTCTCCTCACTATCGGGTCTAACATAGGGTTTGGTCAAGGATTTAGCCACTAAGCTACCTAAGGATTGTAGAAAAATAGTCATCCTAACCTTCCAAATGGGAAATTGAGTCCATCAAATTTAGGAGGGTCTTAATGTTGTCTGTCATGTTTACTAGTGTATGAATGAAAGAATGCAAATGATGATTAGCAAATTTTTAGGATCTCTCTAAGAATGTTAAGCCAAAACCTAGAGTCCAAAATCTGATACCAATTGAAATCACCTAGAGGGGGGGTGAATAGGTGATAATGCTAATCAATGCACAATTTAAAAATCTATGATACAACAATCACCCAAAACAAGACTAGAAGCCGAATACCCCGTGAAGGGCTCTGAACTCCTTCTCGTGATTCCTCTAGATAAGAGTTTGAGGTACGTATTGCAATCTTATTGTATGAGTATATGATTGACAAAATGAATAAGAAACAAGTGAATATAGCAATCAATATGTAAAGCAAGTGCAATGTAGCAATGAATATGAATAGCAAGTATATGAAGCAATGAATAAGAAGCAATAAGTATAAGGTAAGGAATTAAAGTAAGAAGCAAGTAAACCAAACGTAAATACCGAGAATTTTTCCGAGGTTCGAGCACCCAGCTCTACATCCCCGCCTTCCCAGAAGATTTCTAACCACTATAACTTCACAAAGAGTTACAATCACACCGGAGTACCCAACTCCACAATCTCGAATGCAAGTATCTCTTGGTGATCAAAAGACCACAAACTCTCTTTTGAAAAATCCTCTTTCCCTTACAAGAATCCTGTAGAACAATGTGTGGGATGAAGCTCAAGTATTGTAAGTGGAAAAAGAAAAAGAATTTGAGAGAGTTTTAAAACTAGAACTTCAGAGATGAGAGAGATTTTTCAGCACAAAAACCAAGAACCAAACTCTTTTGAAAGCCTTTTGAAAACTTGAGTATTTTGCAAATGCTTGTTATATCAACCATAACCCTAATCACCCCTATTTATAGGATAGTGCTAGGGTTTGAAGTGTAAACTCACATAATGATAATTAGGAAGAATTTGACCCATAAAACAGCCTTAAAACTCGTTTAGAGACAAAAGGTTTAATTAAAACGTGTTTTTAAAAAACTAGCCGTTATGGCAGAAAACTCACTATCGATCGACCGGCCGGTCGACTGGGTTTCAAATAAAAAGAGCCGTTGTGGCCCACGGTCGACCGCCGGTCGACCACAACAAACAGAGAGTTGTTGTCTTGTAGTCGGCCGAAGGTCGGTCGACCGCAATTGGGTCGGTCGACCGCAATTGGGTCCGGTCGACCGCCCGGTCGACCGGGAACGTGCAAACTTGCACGCACCCAACGGTCAGATTCCCGGTCGATCGGTCGGTCGACCGATCTGACCTGACATAGAGTTGGTCGACCGGTCGGTCGACCGGCTCAGGTCAAACTTGAAATTTTGAGAAGGATTTTGAAGAGTTTGGGATAGTTTAAAAATAGTTTTTGTCATAACTAGGTATAATACATAAAATGGAGTTTGTAAGTAATAAATTTTATTTAAAAATATTTTTTATAAATTTATAGGAGAAATTTTTGGAAAAATCATGTGCGCAAAAACTTGTGTATAGGAACATGAGCTTCAACCTATCCACTATCCTTTAACAAAACTATAAAACTAAAAATAAATCTAATGAAGTCTCATAAGCCAAACTGAAGTCTTGAGCCATGCAATGCTTTGCTAGAGCCTTCTCTTCTATGAACATTCCTTCTTGTGCCATTTGCCTTATTTGCTCCATGAACCTAGAAAATCTTCCAAGAGCTAAGCAACGGCCATCATAAATGGTTCAAATCTGAAACTTCATCTTAAACAACTTATTAGTACCATATAGCTCCTAAGTGTTTTGTTATCATCAAAACTCTAAACAAATGGAGAGTGTAACCTCTTGGGCCAACATACGCTAGGCGATGTTGGGTATATACCATGAAGCACAAAGGGGAAGTCTAAGTTGTTTGTAGAGTGGAAGAAGAACATGGAGAAGAATACAAGAAGGAAGATCAAAGTACTCCGTTCAGACAACGGAGGAGAGTATACAAGCGATCCTTTTCTATAGCTATGTCACGATGAGGGCATAGAAAGACACTTCACAGTAAGAGAAATACCGCAACAAAATGGGGTGGCTGAAAGGATGAACAGAACTTGTAGCACCCCGTTCTCGGGATACGTACCCTGATACGTGTCCTAAATTTTTCGACCGTATTGTTCAATTTTCTTCCAGTATTTACTTTTAGGTTGTAATTGCTTATATTATTGAGTATCGAATCTGGATTCTCAGACCTAAAGTAGTAGCCCTGATCCGGACCGAGAACCCGATACTACCTTGCTGCCCGATTTGACTTTTAGAAGTCTGATTTGATCGATTTTAGTTTCAGACACTATTTTCTAATATTTTAGATTTTTCATGATTTTCTAAAATTTTTCAGAATTTTTCTGCAAAATCTCCAAAACCGGTGTCGGTGGGCATCGCTGACTGATCTCGAATTTTTAGTTTTCAAACGGGATTGAATTTTTAAAATGACTTTCACATTACTTCTTAGAATTTTATTTTTTTTATCTAAAAATATTTTTTAGGATTTTTCTAAATTTATCAAAATTTCACCTATTCTGGTGTCGGCCGGTATCGCCAGAGAATTCCAGGATTTTTAATTGAAAACTACATTAAATTTCTAGAATCTGATTTCATCAAGCATCTAAAAATAATATTTTCTATTTTTGAGAATTTTTTGGAACATTTCTGAAACAGTCGAACTTTCACCCTATTAAAATAATAATATTATTTACCAACAATGTCTTTTCTTGCTTTTCCTTCTCTACTCCCCTACTTTGTACTTTCAGAAATTATAATAAATAAATTATTTAATAATAAAAAAATTTAAACTATTTTATTTTCTTTTTTCTTATTATTTTCCTTTTTCTTTAATTTCTTTCTTTTCTTTTTTCTTTTCTTCTCCTTCACTCCAACCCCCATACCCTGCATTTCAACCACCGGCCACTCCCTGCAGCCCTGCAGCAGCTGCAAAACAGCAGCACACCCCCATTCCCCCTATTCCTCTCTCATTCCTCTCCTCTCTTTCTTCTCCTTTTTATTTCCCTCCTTCTTCCCTTTTTCCTTCATATCTCCACCATCACAATCAACACACCTTCACCCACTAATCAATGCTGCTTCCACCACCGAGGCCACCGCAGCCGGCACCCTAACCACCACCGCCGCACCCCCCAACCACCCCACTTCCCTTCCCACTTCCACCATCCCAATTTCCTTCTCCATTACTCTAATTTCAACATAACCTATCACCTTATCTTCCTCTTCTCCTCCAAAATACACCACCAACTCTACCAAATCCTCCACTCCAACCACGCCATCATCATCTCCTTCTCCTCCTCCAACTCCCTACCACCTCCAACAACCTCCACAACCACCACCACCACCATCTACCACCACCACACCAAACACCAACAACAACAACCAACTTCAAATTTCCGCCACCACTCCTCCCTACTCCACCCCGGGCCAGGTGTAGCACCCTGATCCCCGGTGTACGTATCACCGTATCTGTACGCGATACGACGTACAAATTTGATTTGACTTCTGTAGTATTCTGATTGACCTGATTTCAGTTTCAAAAATCATTTCCTAATATTGTAGATCAGGATTTTTCAGGATTTTCTGGAATTTTTCTGGATTATTTTGGAAAATCTCCGTTGTCGGTGTCGACCGATACCGATAACCAGCCTTCCTATTTATTTCACAAATGGAGTACAATTTTGAGAATCGGCTTTCACCACATGTCTTAGGATCACATGAGCTACGTTCGGGTATTTTTGGGATTTTTTCTGAATTTATCGAAAATCGGGCCAAACTGGTGTCGCCCGTATCAGCGACATCTTCCGGGATTTTAATTTGCAAACCAGATAGAATTTCTTCAAACCGTCTTCATATTACATCTCAGCGTAATATTCTCTATTTTCTGTAATTTTTGGACATCATTCGGAGCTAGTCGAATTTTGGGCCAATAAACTATAATTAAATATTATTTTTTTTATTCTCTTTCATTTCTTTTTTTTTTTCTTTCCTTCTTCCCGAAGGCTCTCCACCGCCATACTGTACACCACCGACTCCCCCTCCTTTAAATCTCTCTCTCTCTCTCCTCTAATCTCTCTCTCTCTCCATCTCCAAACTCTCTCTCTCTCTCTACTCTCTCTCTCTCTCTCTTCATTTCTCTCTCCCTCTCTCCATCTCTCTCTCTCTCTGCGTGTGGACCGCCAGCACAGGGCGGGCCGGTGGCACGCGGAGACCGGCAGGCCAGGCCGGCGGGGCATCGGTGCCGGCCAGGCGCGGCCGGTGGGCGCTCGCCGGGCAGTGGCCGCGCGCGGGCGGGCGCGCGGGCGGCGGCAAGCACAGGCGGCGGCGGCAGCAGCAGCACACACTGCTGCTGCTGTTGGGTTATTGGGGAAGAAACCCAATAGTGGGTTTGGGTACGGTTGTTCAAACCAAAACCCGACCCGTTTACACTCGGACCCGACCCGTTAAAGGTAAAATTACCTTTTGGCCCCTGTAACTTTATTAATTACATTTAGGCCCCTGCAAATTACACATAGCCCCCTGTATTTTTTTAGTTATTACTTAATTAACCCTTTTGTATTAATTTTAGTATTCGGGCGATATCTGGAGCATCCGGACTCCGATTCGGGCGATTCTGGATCCGTTGCGATCGTGGGAACGAGAGCTACAGTCCTGTAGCTAGTTTGTGAGTGTTTTTATTTTATAAATTACCTTTTATCATGTTTAGTGCAATGAATTGGTAGATCTTGATTATGGATAAATACTGATACCTATTATAATTAATTGATAATAATTGGACATGCATGGTAATAGGAAACCTAACACATGGTTAGGTCTTTCCTGATTTAGAAGAAAGATAGGAGGCACTTAGATTACCAATACATACTGGCAGAGACAACCGGACACAGTCATCATACCTTCACAGCCACTGACACCCGGGCCACCATGTCACCATATTCGTGTACACCATTATGACATGGCTTGTATCACAGTCACGTTACATGCATACTGATCCACAGATACACTATGACATTTCACTGGTACTAGACATGCATGCTAGATATCGTTACTATAAGACACTATCGACTACTGTTCCTACATATATTAGTGCTACGCAGGCTTATGGCTACACGGATACTGTAGTTCACTGGACAGGATAGTAGACACCGACTACAGTTATTACCGGTGCATGTTACACAGATACTATGACACGGCACACCTGTTTATTTCGTAGGCACACCGATACGTAGCGTACCACTTTACGAAATACCGTTATGTAATGTATTGTTATCCTCGTTACATGGATTCACGGCATATCACTGCACGGGCTACTGCATTTCATATTAGCATGATCATCATACACATATATGTCATGCTTACATATTACAGTTACACATGTCTGTGTTGTTTCTATCTTCTTGTCATATGGATCACCGTGCTTATTACATGTATTATTATTCCATGTTCCCGTATTCATGTTATATGATTGATTCCTGTTACAATGATATGGATATTCCGATACTGGACATGAGAGCTGTTGATATGCTATATGTGGACTTCCACATCTATTGTTCATGTTTCCCGTTATATTGTTCATGTTATATTGTTCCCGTTTCTCGTTATATTGTTCTATGCTATCAACAGAACTCTGGTCCAGTTATCATGTTACCCGTATCTTGTACTGTATCTGTTCTTGTTACATCGTATACTTGACATATCAGATCATAATGATAACTTGGGTATGGGGGAGACTTGACGGTTGACTAGATCTTATCGGGTGATGTACTGGATCCATATTGTTTTCCCACTGCAGGGGACGGTAGGAGGGCTGCCTACCAATTGCTCCATGAGCTCTTGTTACTTGATTCATGCTCCCCTCTTAGCGGAGGGCCCTGGTCCTAGCAGCCAGGGTGTAACGCCCCGATCCCAAGGATACGGAGACGTTAGAAATGAACATGCGAGTGGCGACGTGATAGACGTGTACAGGTAGATGGGCCTATGCAGTGTAATTACTATACGATGTGGTGTATATACAGTAGTGATGTCTGCTATACAGTACGCATGTATTAGGGTACTTGTAGTAGTATTGTGTAACTACGTGCATATCAGTGTACATGTAGCTGTAGTGTGTAACCATAATCGTTATTCATGCAAGTGACAGTGTCTAGTGCCTCGACTTGATCATCTATCACTTATCCTCACCTTAACATATTCTACCGATTCTTATTACAATGTTTAGTGCTAAGTCCATAATTACGATTTCGTAAGTAAAGCAATCAAACATGAACAATAACTATAATTTATAAAAGAAAAAACACTCACACAGCACATACTCACACTCACACTCACACTCCACACACACTTCACACACCCACTCACACACGCACAACACACACCCACACACACAACACACACACACCTCACACACCCCTACACACACAGCACACACCACTCTCACACAGCACACATACACAGCACACACCTCACACACCCACTCACACACAACACAACACAACACACAACACCAACACACAAACAACACCACACAACACACAACACCACACACAAACACACACACACAACACACAACACCACACAGCACACAACACCACCACACACACACACTCTCTCTCACACACACACTCACACAGCAGCAGAGCAGAGGCGCTGCTGCTGCTGCGCGCCCATGGCCGGCCAGCGCCGCTGGCCGGCGGCGGGGGGGCCCGCCGGCGGTGGCCCGGCCGCGACGGCGGTGCTGACGTCGGTCCAGTGAGAGAGAGGAGAGGAGAGAGAGGGTGAGAAAAGAAGAGAAAGAGAGGGAGAGAAGCAGCAGCAGTGAAGAACAAGAAGAAAAGGAAAGAGAAAAGAAAAGAAAAGGGAAAAGAAGATGGCGGCGGCGGTGGCGCTCGGCTTGGATGCGGTGGCGGCCGGAAGCGGAGCCGGTGGCTCGCCGGCCACCGGGGCGCGCCGGCAGCAAGGCCGGAGGCGGCCTGCTGCCAACAGAGAGATAGGGAGAGAGTTTGGGGGGAGAGAGAAAGGTGCTTAGGGCTTAATTAGAGAGAGAGAGATAGAGAGAGTGAGAGTTTTGAAATTAAGAGAGAGGAGAAGAGATTTTAAGAGGAGAGAGAAAGAGATGAGGCGGTGGGGGATTGTCGGTGGTGGACTTCTCCAGAGAAATGGAGAAGAGGAAGGGAAAAGAAAAAGAGAAAAAGGGTGTTTATAATATTTAATTATATTATAATTCGGTCCAAAATTGACTAGCTCCGAACGGTGCCCAAAAATTACAGAAAATAAAGAATATTAGTCTGAGACAGAATATGAAAATGGTTTGATAAAATTCTATTCGGTTTACAAATTAAAAATCCCGGAAGATGTCACCGGCACTGGGCGACACCGGTTGGCCAGATTTTCGATAAATTCAGAAAAATCCCCAAAAATACCCAAATGTAGCTCATGTGATACTAAGACATACAGTGAAAGAGGATTCTCAAAATCCAACTCCGTTTGTGAGATAAAAATCGGAAGGCCGGTAATCGGTATCGGTCGACACCGACTACGGAGATTTTCCAAAATAATGCAGAAAAATTTCAGAAAATCCTGAAAAATCTAAAATATTAGAAAATGATTTTTGAAACTGAAATCAGGTCAATCGGAATACTACAGAAGTCAAATCAAATTTGTACTTCGTATCGCGTACAGATACGGTGATACGTACACCGGGGATCAGGGTGTTACACAGGGGCTTGTTTAAGGCCGTGATCCCGGGTATGCACGGGATACATCCACCCGATAAGAACTCCTCGACCATGAGTTTCCAATTAACATAATAAAACAGTATACATAATAGTGGACATCGGGAACACTTGTTATTTGATCACTCTCTCGTTTGGATAATGGTACCCGTTAGGCCATGTCCGGATGGGTCGACTGGAGTGCGGCTCCAGTATGAACTGCCAGTGGTATGAGACACTGGAAGAGAGTAATTAAAATACCAGGTGGTACTGATTGCTACTATTGTATAAATAACATGACTTGCCTGATACATGTTTACTACTTGTTACTGTTCCTTGCCTGATACATGTTTCCTATTGTATAGTTGTACTTCTTATTGTATCTGATCATTTATCCGGTATCATGTTACATGTCTATTTGTTACTTTACCCGATACATGTTACACTTTCTGTAGTAGCATACTATTCATGCATATGTACATATATTCTATTTTATATATACTTTGCATACATCACTACTGTCTATGCACCACACCTATACTGGTTAGGTAGCACATGCCATTCTGCATGTTCACTGCTATCACAGCACCTCTAGCATGTACACTCGTCACCACTAGATAACACTATATATTCTATAAACTGGATACGATTAGAGACATGACCTGATGATAACCGGTTAGGTAATAATGGTAGTAAAAGATGACCTGTTTACATGTTCCTACTGCTTATATGATATAATCCTACTACTTATTATATGGTATACACCATCACGTATATATATTAGTATCGTGCTTGTATTATTATGTATATATTACTGCCTCCTCATTTTACCACTCATTAGGTCGCTTTCTGACGACCCTGGGTTTGCGTGCCCAGATTGGAGATCCGCATACCGTAGTATCCGAGAGTACCTTGGAGTCACATCAGAGATTCCTCATCGGGACTATTCCTAAGTATCTTGGTGCTTTATTTCCGTTATCTTAGTTGTCCCTATTAGTCATTTCTGTTATGATCGCTGACATCTTTCTGCAGGTATTCTTGTACTTCTTTCATGCTGGAACTCATGTTTATATGGAGGTATTGTACTGTACTGAGGCTTAACGTACGCGTGAGGTTGTTTTCACCTCGCGTATGTACGTCGCCATAACGTCTCCGTATCCTTGGGATCGGGCGTTACACCAGGCACCGCTCCACCACCACCGGCGGCACCGCCACCGCCGCCCAGGGCCCCGCTGGCCGGCTGGTCACCAACCCCCTTCCCTCTTCTTTTTTTTCTTTTCTTTCTTTTTCTTTTCTTTTCTTCTTTCTTATTCCTTCCATAAATAACACTTACCTACATTCCCTAAAATACCCATCCCTCATTCCCAAATTACTTCCCTATATTTACAACCCTACACCTCTCCTTTTAATTCATATCCTTTTCTAAAAAAATACCATATTTTCTCTCTCCCCCTCTCTCTCCTTCCTATAACTCTCTCTCCTCTCTCTCTCTCCTCTCATTCCCTCTGTAATATTTATAATATTATATATATATATATATATATATATATATATATATATATATGTATGTATGTATGTATGTATGTATTTTAATACATTTATGGGCTAATAACATGCTGGCGCGTATTAGCGGACTCCCCGGACTTTTCTCAGTATTGCGTCCTGGTTTTTTAGGCGAGTGTTTGTTTTATGCTTAATAACTACAACTCTAATGTTTATAGCATGTTATATTAATATATGGACATCTTATTACTACCGTAATGGTTAACATCTTACTTGCTACTGTAATTTTTAGTATATGATACCCCGCTACACAGGTTAATATATGTTGTTGTACTCTGTATTCACACTGACACTGGACATGCTATACTTGACACGTGACATCTGACACGACACTTGACATGTTATACTTGATATATGATTTATGACTCCGGCACTCGGTATTTACACTGGCACTCAGTATTTACACCAGCACTTAGTATATTATATTTGATACCTGATCCACGATACTTGATATTAGATACCAGTATTTGATATATGTCATACTTGTCACCTGATCCTGACCCCCAGTATATGATGCATCCTTTCATGTGGTACAAGTACATTGACCTGACATCGTGACCCTTGACCGGACACTACCACTCTTGATACCTATATTATATGACATATTCATGACAATCACTTTTACAGGGACTTGGCATGATTTTTATATTATTACCAGGCATTTGGTACTCCTGAACTCCTATACTCCTGAACTCCTGTATACTTGAACCCCTGAAATAGGGAGGCTCCTGACATTACTCCTCATATTATACTCCTGTTGACCCCCGTAATAGGATAACCATGGATATTGGACTTTCGTGAATACCCCGTGGACTTAGTTATTTGACACTCTATTATATTTAAACAACTTACACCAGGACGGGTGAAATTGATGGGTATCAATATAGCTTCTGTGTTTATGGTGGCCATACATATGTTGTACAACTAACTCTTGTTGGATTCGACCTGGAGGCCACCAGGCGTTTTCGAGGGACGTACTGGCACCCCTACCCCCTTGCCTGCCTGTCGGGTGTGCTATAATCCCCTGGGTATATCCCTGTGGGGAACAGTGACACTCTATTCCTGTTCAGGCGTATACTAAGACCTTCGGCATATAGTAAGTCCTGGTGCCTAGCGGTACGTTCCTGCTCAGTACCGGATACTCCTGGACCGTTGTCACGGGCATGCACGGGGCTCATTCTAGATATGGTTCGTCGTTCCCCATCAATTTTCAATAACCAACCTCGCTTGACTTGTATGCAGAAGTATATGGCACCGGTCATATACCGAAACATACAAATTGAACGAGTCTTAGTAATAACTTGATAATTGACTTAATGCTACACGCATTTCATTGTCATATTTGTTATCTATTGTAGTTACCCCATGCTTGCTAATTTGATTACATGACATTTGACCTGCTACACCTGGTTTTATTTCATGCCGCATAAATTCTAATATCATTTCCATATTTCACTATTTATTGTGGTTATTCCATGCTTATTGATTTAGGTACATTATACTTGACCTGATGCACTTGCTTTTATTTATACTTACCATTTGGGTTCTTCTTGCACTCGCTGGGTTGCCCACTAACAACCCTAGATTTATATGTCCAGATTTAGCAGTTTGGACCGAGGTAGACCCTTCAGCTGAGGACCAGGCCTACTTCGAGGAGCAGGCAGATCAGCCGTAGCTTCGTCCTGTCTTTTCCTGCTCGCGAGGTTCTTTTTTCCAGCTCGTGAGTTATTATCTTTTGTATCCTGTCCAGTCTACTTTTGAACTACCTGGTGATGTAATATTTATGTAATATTATGTCACAATTTGTGATGACTAAGTACTTGTACTATTTGTGGTGGAATGTATAACGCCACGTATTTTCGCATCTGATCCCCGTATTGTGTTATATTGATGCATAGCGTACATACGTGATGGTACCATCGCCCTGCGTGTGTACGTCGCAGTGGCGTCCCCGTACCCACCAGATCGGGGCGCCACAGAACCTTACTAGAGAAGGTCTGTTGCATGTTATCCAACACCTGTATATCGAAATCTTTTTGGACTAAGGCATTGGCGTATACTTGCCATCTCGTTAACTGGTTGCCTTCATCTGCATTAGGAGGTAAAACTCCTCTAGAGGTTTGGTCAGGAAAAGTTGCTCAGGATTATGATTCGATACGGGTTTGGGTGTCCGGTCTACTATCACATTAAAGGAGACAAATTGGACCCAAGGGCGAGAAAATGTGTATTCGTAAGACTCAAGAAAGGAGTAAAAGGCTATAAAATTTAGGATTCAAAGGACAAAAAACTTATCTTGAGCAGAGATGTCACATTTGATGAGGCTTCACCATACTTATCTTGAGCAGAGTGTCACATTTGATGAGGCTTCAATGGTGAAGCCTACAAACTCACAGCAGGTAGGGAGTCAGACGGCCAACATGATATTGCAGCAGGTAGAGAGTTATGCTACTTCACCATCTCTGAAAAGATCAGTATCATTTCAGGTCATACCCTCTGTGACACAGGGAGATGATCAGGTAGCTGAACAATGTGCTGATAATAATGAGGATCAAGGACATGTTACGGGTAATGTTCAAAAATCTATTGCAAATAGAAGAACTCGGAGAAATCTATGTAAGCCCAGTTAGCTCACTACTAACATGATCGCAGCCTATACTCTCTCAGTCATTGAGGAGGCCCCATCTACTTATAAGAAAGCTGAAATCAGTTCGGAATCCAAGATGTTGAAGGATGCCATGATGGAAGAGATGAGTTCTCTACACAAGAACAACACTTGGTAACTGTCAGAGTTACCCAAGGAAAGAAGGCGATCGGTTGTAAGTGAGTATTTGCAAAGAAATAGGGATATTCAAATGGTGATACTGCACGCTACAAAACCAGATTGGAGCTAAAAGCTACGGATAACGAGAAGGCATTGACTACAACGATGTATTCTCACATGTTGCAAAACACCCATCTATTCAGATTTTGTTGGCACTGGTAGCATAGTACGAGTTGAAACTTGATCAGTTCGATGTGAAGACCGTTTTTCTCCATGACGATCTTGAAGAGAAGATCTACATGTCTCAGCCGACGGGGTTCAAAACTGCAGGAAAGAAGAATATGATATGCAAACTGAAGAAATCGTTGTATGGATTAAAGCAATCTCCAAGGCAGTGGTACAAACATTTCGACAGTTTCATATGAGGGAAGAGGTATACACGAAGCCATTATGACCATATGTGTATTACAATAAGCTACCTGGAGAAGATTACATCTATCTACTCTTGTATGTGGATGATATGCTCATTGCTTCTAAAAACAGATCTGCTAATGATAAATTGAAGAAAGACTTGTCTTCCGAATTCGAGATGAAGGATCTGAGTGAAGAAAGAAGGTGCTAGGCATAGAAATTGAGCGAGACTGAAAGTGTGGCAAGATTATCTTGACACAGAAGGGTATTTGAAGAAGATACTTCAGAAGTTCAACATCAACGATGATACAAAGTCTATAAGTACACCATTGACCCCTCATTTCAAGTTAAAAGCTAATATGTCTCCTATTACTGTTGAAGAGCGCGAGTACATGACTCACGTGCCCTATGCTAGTGCAGGTTGTAGTTTAATGTATGCAATGATGTGCACAAGACCTGACTTGTCAGAAGTTGTCTCAATGGTTAGTGTGTGTGTGTGTGTGTGTGTGTGTGTGTGTGTGTGTGTGTGTGTGTATATATATATATATATATATATATATATATATATATGCACGATCCCGGTATGGGTCATTGGGAGGCAGTGAAGTGGATTCTATGATACATTAAAAGTAGCATAAACATTGACTTGGTATTCAAAAAGGATATTACTGGTAAGCAAGAGTGTATCAGATATGTTGATTCCAACTGCGCAGGAGACCTCGACAAATGCCGGTTCACAACGGGATATGTGTTTACATTGTCCCAAGCACCGGTAAGCTGGCACTCTACTCTACAGTTTACTGTCGCATTGTTTACTACAAAGGCCAAGTATATGGCCATGACGGAGGCTATAAAGGAGGCAATTTGGCTTCAAGAGTTGATTGACGACTTGGGGATTGATCAGGATCTGTTGAAGATCAATTGTGATAGCATAAGTGCTTTTTATTTGGAAAAGAACCATGTATATCATGCAAGGACAAAGCACATTGATTCAAGTTCCACTTTGTTCGGGAGATTCTTGATGAAGGTAACATCGAGTTACAGAAAATTCACATGAAGGAGAATCCCGCTGATATGCTTACCAAGGTTGTTTCGGGAGTGAAGTTTGCACATTGCAAAGAATTACTCCATATCCTTCCAGTTATGTGAGCTCAATGGAGCTCGTTTGGATGAACTACGTGTGGCTTGATCCCGTTGGGCATGGGTACGTAGGCAACCACAATGGTACAGCCAAATTAGAATCGACATGGTGCTATGTTGTGTTCGGCTCAGATTTGAAAAATCTTCACCGAGTTGGAGAATTGTGGGGAGAGGGTAAAATCTTGTTGATAGAGTTTTTTTTTTAAACTCTGTTGAAGGTTAGCCAAAGATCGATGCAATCAATGGTGTCAAATACGAGAGCGTATTAGTCGTATCATGACAGATTGCACACGAGGAACATGACCTAGTCGACTAGGGCGATGGCCTAGTCGACTAATGATACAAACAGAGAGTTGAAAAATCTATTTCACTACAAACTAGTCGATTAGGACAAATTCCTAGTCGACTAGGTTATTTCCTAGTCGACTAATACAGCTGCAGCGACTCAGTTTCCAAATCTGATTATGAGTTCGCTTCTGATCCGAATTAGGTGTTTTTGGTTTCCTTTTCTTCGTGATTTATTTGGCTATATAAGGAGGGGTAGTGTCGCCAATATTTGTAACATGTGATTGATTGATTCAATAAGAACTCTCTCCCCTTGCCTCGAGGACATAGGCAAATTGTCGAACCTCGTTAAATCTTGTGTTCTCTCTTTCTTTTCTTTGTTTAATTGTTCGTGTGATTGATTGATTATTTTTTGGTAGCCCTCTTCTCTGTTGCGTGGATTCCCAACAAGTAGTCACACGTTATATGCACGTGATTACTCCAAACAATAACTACTGTATAATAGTTTTGTGAAAATTTTGTGTGATAGTTCGTAGTAGTATTTTATGATCTGAGTAAGTTTTACGATATAGTTTTAGAAGACAATAAAAGCTTATGACAATTTTGAAATAATCGCATGTATTAAACCGATTAAATTACTTGAACAATATTACCGCACGAGGTATGTTTTACCGACTCAGTAATAATTTACTATATTTAAGAGACAAACGGACTTAGCTTGTACTGATAATTGCATTTATCTTTCCAGTAACATACGCGTATAGGTTAAAATTAGTCGGTAAAATTTAGTTAGTAAATGTGGTGGCATAAAGAGCTGTGAAGAAGAAGTCTCTTCTCTTCCCTCCCCGCCCCCCGCCTGCTATTCACACCCCCACATGAAGCCAATCCACTTTTAATCTCCACTTGCTTTACAGCTTAGGAGCAGCCAAAAGCTTCCCTTTTCTCCCCGTCCCCTTTTCTTCTTCATCTTCCCGGCGTCAAAACCACCTTCCTTCTTCACTCACGACCGAGCTCTCACCATCCCCAAAAAGCCCCCACTCCCTCCTCCTCACTCTCGCTACCCGCACTAATTTTCTGTTCTCCTCTCTCTCTCTCTCTCTCTCTCTCTCTCTAAACTCTTCTCTCTCTTGAATTGAATTCAATCCCAACGCAGCACAATGCAGGGGAACAGGAGGACTCTCCACCAGCCCTTCTTCCCTCTCTCCTCCCCGCCTCCTTCCCAACCCCCAACCCATCCCCTCCCTTCCCAAAGTACCCCTTCTCCACCACCCCCAGCAGCCATTCTTCCCAGACTACCCCTCCCCTCCCCCTCCACCCTCCGCTCCAGCTTCTCCGTCCCAACCTTCCCCGCCAACATCTCCTCCCTAATTTACCCAAACTCTTCCAATTCTGCCCCTCACCACTCCCACTCTAAGCTCCTCCCTGCCATTCTCTTCTCTCTCATCGCTCTCTCCCTCGTCGCCCTCTCCGCCGCCTTCCTCTTCCACCGCCGCCGCCGCCGTGACGACTCCGCCTCCCCCACCTACAAGTTCGACCGCAAGCTCCCTTCCTCCGCCCCCGACCCCGCCGCGTCACCGGCGGCGGCCCCGCCCAGCTCCAACTTCCTGTATCTTGGCACTCTCGTAAATAACCGCAACCAAGGTCAAGGTCAAACCGCCGCCGCCGCCACCGACACGTCATCCAATGCAGTGCCCCCACCGGCCTCCGAGTCGCCGTACCGGAAGCTGGGCTCGCCCGAGCTCAGCCGCTCCCGCCACTGTCACGGAACGGCGCCCGGGTTGTTGCTAATTACGGGAATGCCACTGATTCCGACGACGAGTTCTACTCTCCCAAAGGGTCCGACAACGCGACGGCGACCGGATCCAGCGATAGGAGGAACTTTGAGGCTGTCGTCGAGAAATGCGGGTCTCGGTGCTCTGATCTCAGCACTCCCTCGTCCCTGGATTCGAATTCGGCTGGCTCCTTGTCGCCGATCGGGTCAAGCCCTGTGAAGTCGAGCGCTGAATCGAAGGATCCGAGATCTGGGCCTTCTCCTTCCCCGCCGCCTCCCCCGCCGTTGCTGCGGCCGCTGACCCCCTCGCCTCCGAAGAGGAAGCCGCCTTCGCCCTCGCCGCCCTTGTCGCCAGTTCTGCATCACGAAGAGAGGAGCTCCAGGCTTTTTGAGAGATCTCCTACGAGATTCAAAGAATCCAACGGAATTGCGAGAAATTCGGAGCTTTTAGGGCAAAATTCAAGAAGCCAAGCGCCGCCCCCGCCTCCACCGCCGCCCCCACCCCCACAAGTTGGGTACTGGAGAGTCAAATTCGGAAGCGTCCGTTCCTTGCATCGCCGAAATCTGTTGGATTGAAGAAGCCAGTTGTGGAAGCTTCTCCTCCTGCTGAATTCACCGAGAATTCAGAGTCACTGGAGAGGAATGAGGAGACGCCGCGGCCAAAGTTGAAGCCTTTGCATTGGGATAAGGTTCGAGCGAGCTCAGACCGAGCAATGGTGTGGGATCAGCTGAAGTCAGCTCATTCCAGTAGGACTTTTTTTGATTGAAGCTTGGTTTTTTTTGATTTGGACAGGTTTTGTCTTGGGAGATGAATTTTTGGGGATTTTGCATGATTGTTGAAACAGTTTGAATGAGGAGATGATCGAGATGTTGTTTGGTTGTAACACGGCCAACGCTGCACCAAAGGAGACTAACAAGAACAAGTATCGTCCAGTGCTTCCGTCGCTGAATGTGGAGAACAGGGTGCTTGATCCGAAGAAGTCGCAGAACATTGCCATTTTGTTGAGGGCATTGATGTGACTAAGGAGGAAGTATGTGAAGCCCTTTTGGAAGGTGAGAATTTTGATTTATTATCCCTTTTCTTGATCACTCAGTGCTTGATTAGCATGTATCAGCTTTGCAATTATAGATAGATGTGAAAATGATGCATGGTTTGGTTAACTAACAATTTGGATGATTTGTGCTATCTTAAAATCCAAGCAATACATTCTATAGTTAAACAATGCCATTTTCTGAATTTTTAACACAATGCACCGAAAGAAATCTGTGCTTTGCTAGATTGGGACTAGGTGGCTGCCTATAAATGTTCATTTTCAATTTAAGAAGTTCAAATTACAAGAAATCATGGAAATATACTACTCTGCTTTCTTCTCCCTTGATGCATTGAACTGTTTTGAGAGGTTGGAGATAACTACTTGATAGCACTACTTTCAGAATTACATGGCGAGAAAGTAGTCTATTGACTCTTTTAAAAGACATCAATTGGAGATTTCCTATTAAATTTGTTTATATGAAGAGATGCTGATCAAACTATGTACAATCCGTCTCCTCACCTTAGCTTGTTGTATGTCTAATTTAACCTATATTGTTGCGTCTAGAGTTGTGTTCTAATAAAGTTATCGGTATAATCTTGATATTGTTACTTGAAGCATAACATATTGGTGCCCTTGCCTTAACCAATGTGCCTAACTTTATGAGTGCATCTTCATAAAGTACAAATCTATCATCTTCTGTCCACTTTCAAGTTGGTCAATTTTTCCTCCATATTAAATCATTGTTAAGTAATTTCATGCTCAATTTTCAATATGAGTTACACCCAATGTGAAGCTTGAGAAGTGCAAAGTGTGGCCTTCATTTTTGGGGGTTAAGCATGTCAGTGTTTCATCTATACTGCAGATTATTCTCAAACCTATTCCACACAATGCGAACTGTACACATATGAGTACGGAACTTTAAGATAATGTATGGGATGTTGACTTTGGACATTACTTTTTTGATGTCATTGAGTGCTCTGTGTAATGCAAGGAAAACATTTTGATTTTTGGGCCCATTATATTGGTGGTAAGTTTGTTTTGATTTCATGCATGTCCTCTTTTGAAAATGCACTCAAATGATCTATATAATTCAAATATATTTTTTTAATCAGTTTTAAGAAGCTAATAAGGTTAGTTAGTCATTGGTTTTTGAATTCAAGGTCTCCAACCAGCTGCATATTCTTCTGCATACACAGTTGACTATGTTCCTCGGTTAAATACTTCCGGTTTTTGCAATTTGTCTGTCTTTAGTCATTATGTATGGTTGTTTTGGTCAAACGTTATTAAGGATCAGTGAGCTATACCTGACGCCACTTGGTCAGGAAACTGATCCTATTAATTTCAGTCACTTGCATTTGGGTGTATATTTTAATATTCTCTTAGTCTCTATATATTTGGAGGCATTTGCTTGCATAATACAAAAAAATGTGCCAGAGCAACACCTAATAAGCCTGCTTTGACAAGGATTGTATTTGCTTCAAGAAGGATTGTGTTTGCTTCAGATTGCTGTCACAGAGACACAGGTGGAAGTCAGCTCAGCAACTGCTGCATCTGGGGGCTTTTTAATGGCAGACATCTAAAGCATTTCTGGATGCATAAATGTTACCAGTGACTTAATTAGACTCTTATGACATCTAAATAACATTTTTTAGAGGGACATAATAGTAAATCTCATCTCAAAGAAATTGACAATGATACTTTTTATCAATATTTGATAATGCATAATTGAGGAGAGATGTTAGGCTAAATTTCATGCAAAAGGGAAAGAAAAAAGAAAAAGAAACTGCTCATGGAAGGGTTTGATTCTAATATTTTTTAAGAGTGTTAAATTTGCATCTACACACGCGCGCGCGCAGAGAGAAGAGAGAGAGAGAGAGAGAGAGAGAGACTTGTGTTATTCCGGAGAGAGAGATTTGTGTCATTCCGGAAGGATTCGAGGCCGAATCCTTCCCACTCAATACCAACATCTGACATTCGAATATAAGATCCACTCCGTTGAAGTTGATCTATATTATTTCAAGTATATATAAATTAAAAATCAAGTGTTTTGAATACTTTCTTCTGCCCATGTATCAAGTAAGAGAAAAATTGACACCCTAAATAGTGAGTTGTTTAGTTTAACAATGTTGAGCATTTGTAACATAACAAAATTGTTTATAGGGGTTTTAAATGTTTAGATCATGATCAAATGGCCGGATCGAGAATTTGTATGTTTAAGACATAAATCTAACTAACTCTCTACTTTCGGCCGTCCATTTTGTGCCGCTTGATGGATGGGCAAAAGTATTCAAAACTCTTGATTTTTAGTTTATAGGTACTTAAAATAATATAGATCAACTTCAACGGAGTGGATATTGTATTCGAATGTCGGAGGATTGTATTTGAGTGGGAGGATTCGGGCTCGAATCCTTCTGGAATGACACGAGTCTATATATATATATGAGGAATCGGTACCTCAGCCGCCAGCTGAGAGAGACTCTGTCAGCTGGCGCAAAGTGGCTGAATTTTAACCACTATTTTGACTACTGGTACCAAGGTCGCAATTTTATATGAGGATTGTGACAATGTCGCAGTGGTTTTATGAGGACTGTTGCCATGGTCGCAGTCTTTTGCTGAAGACTGCGACCTTGGTCGCAGTCTTTTCCTGAGGGCTGCTACCAGGGTTGCAGTCCTAATTACACTAAAATTATATGATTTTTTAGGACTGCGACCATGTTACAGTGGGCTGCGACCAAGTTGCAGTGGATTTGCGACCATATTATAGTGACAGCTGAGAGTCTCTCTCAGCTGGCGGTTGAGGTACATTTTTCACAATATATATATATATATATATATATATATATATATATATATATATATATATATAGGGTAAAGTGCTCCTAGTAGGTCTCCTTAGATTACAATATAAGGAGAAGGCTTAATACTCCAACATCTCAAAAATAATTTCATGATCCGACCGCACATTATCAACTTCATATTTTAAGATGTATACATATAAAAATCAAGTGATTTTGGGTTCGTTTACTCTATTTTCTTTGGGTTCAAGTATTAACGGTTTTTTAAAAGTAAACAAAATGGAACGATTAGATCAATAAGAAAACGAAATTCAAATCATTTGATTTTTTATATATGTACATCTTAGAACATGAAGATGATAATGTGCGGTCGGATTGTAAAAAAAAAATTGAAATGTTGGGGTTTTAAGCCTCCTCCCTAGATTGTAATCTAAGGAGACCTACTAGGTACACTTTACCCATATATATATATATATATATATATATATATATATATATATATATATATATATGGGAAAAGTGTTCCTAGTAAGTCTCCTTAGATTGTAATCTAAGGAGAAGGCTTAAAATTCCAACATCCCGATTTTTTTCACGATCCGACCACACAATATCATATTCATGTTATAAGATGTACACATATAAAAAATCACGTGATTTAAAGTTTGTTTACTCTATTTTCTTTGGTTCAAACATTAACGGTTTTTAAATAGTAGAACAAAATGGAACGATTAGATCAACGAGTAAATGAGCTTCAAATCATGTGATTTTTTTATATACATACATCTTATAACATGAATATGATAATGTACGGTCGGATCGTGAAAATAAATCGGGATGTTAGAGTTTTAAGCCGTCTCCTTATATTACAATCTAAGGAGACCTACTGGGAGCACTTGACCCTATATATATTATATATATATATATATATATATATATATATATATATATATATATATTATATAGGGCTATCTGTACCTCAGCCTGCGGGCTGAGAGAGTTTCTCAGCCTGCGGGACGTGGCTGAATATAGGCCACACATCGGTCGCAGAGTGTTGGCGCCAAAAAAATCAAAAAAATCCCGCCTAAACAATCGTGAAACAAAATGACAAAAATACCCCTTTTAAATGACGACTGCGACTTCTAGCATTCAAAAGTAAAAAAACATTCCATGGTCGCAGACTTAATACAGAATAAAGAATACAAGACAAAAAATACTATCGCATAGCAATGCGACCTCCTTCGGTACTGCGACCAAATTCGCAATCTTCTTTCTCATGCCTTCTGTAAAAGAAGTAATTAATATTATATCTACCGTGATACAACACCAGTCTAGAAAAAAGATATGCACTAATGTTAATCTCGAGAAAGGAAAGATGTGCACCATACGTAATCTAAAGATATAGCCAAACAATTCTATAAAAAGTTAATTTGTACTTCGGATTCTCCAGCAATAAATCTTCAATTAAATATTTAATTTTTTTTACCACTTCCTACCATACTCAACCCTCACCTGTAACAATTATTATTACTATTCATGTTCTTCCACAATATTGACCTTTATATAATGCTTGTAACTAATATATTACCTCATACCTAAAAAACTATAATTTTGCTCTTCCTTTTCAATTTGATTTCAAAAACTTCCAAAAAAAATTCATTCTTGAATCATGTCTTCCCCATCTTCTTCCTCTGAACACTCAGAATTCAACTTCAATCAATCCCCCACCGTCCTTTGTCTTTAGGATATTCTAGTGAATCTGATACCAGTCTGGACTTCACTCCTTTTGACTATCTCACTACATCAAATAATGTATTAACTGATCCTCCTATTCATGATGATAATGAATTTTTCATGTGGTTTAGTGAAGAAGACATTATTCCTCTGCCACTTGACGGAGACATGCTTGATGAAAGCATGTCTTCTGATGCTGTAGGCTCGCTTCCTACAAACGGGTCGGACGAAGAGCTTGATAGAGACGATCCATTCTGGGAGTTCATCGGTGAACAAAAAAACCTCAAAACCAGCAAGATGATGAGGAAATAAGTGATGAAGAGGAAGAGCAGAAGAATGAAGACGATGAATCTGCTTATGATGGTGATAATGACGAGGATTAGGATTTCCTGATCTTCTGATATTCAATTATATTTTGTCTTCTTTTAAAAGCTTTTAATTTTTTTTTTTGTAAGGTCTCTTTCTCAATATATTAACTTATAAGCTCTTTTAATTACATATCCAAACTGCGACTGCTGCTCTTAAACACTGCGAGCATAGTCGCAATCCTACTATGGATGCAATTTATGGTCGCAGTTAATCATTTATCAGTTCCCAATGCGACTTTGGTCGCAATAATGTACTGTTTTGGAGTTCAAAGTAATTTAAAGTTATAGTGTATTAACTTTTAAACTGTTTTTGGATAACTGAACAGTCACCTAGGAAGTATACAATTTTTGGGAAAAGATAGAAAATATATTTGAGAGATATTCACGTGGTCCGAGAGCTTAAACCTTTTGGAATTCCGGGATTAAAATATATAAAGGGTCATGAGCAAAGGATTAAAAACATACCATCCTCTTCACCGGAAAGAAGCCAATACATTCAAACAATGTCTTCACCATCACCACCGTCTTCACCGGAAAGAAGCCAATCATCAAATGATGATTTTATGTTTAGTTCTGAAACAATGTCTCGCTATGGGTCAGAATCTGAACTTGATACAGACGACCCTTTCTGGGAGTTCATTGATGAACCAAAACACAAACATGAAGAGGAAGAAAGCGACGATGAGACTGTACCTGAAGAGGAGGAAGAGACAGAAGACGAAAGCATGACTCTTGACGACGAATCTGATTACTATGGTGATGACGACGATTAGAAGTTAAAAAATTGTATTTTGTTTTTCTTTTTAAATATATATAAATCAAATTGAGTTATTTATGGGAGTTTTTTCTTTTTAAATATATATAAATCTGTTTTCTAAAGTTATTTGTGTGAATTACATTTTTTACTACTATGTATCGGTTGAAATACTGCGACCATGGAGGCAGACTTAATAATACAATGCGACCAAGGTCGCAGTTGCTGGTCTTTAATCTTAATCAACAACAACACTGCTACCTTGGTCGCAGTTTCTGACCGCATCAGACAACAGACAACTTTTCATTTTTCATTTAGATTCAAAAAATGACTTAATCCAAAACAACACTTAATAAAACAAGAACACGGCGACCTTGGTCGCTATGCATGTTAATCTAAAGGAAAACACTTACTTAACGTACTGCGACCAATGTCGCAGTCCATGTAAAGCGACCTAAGACTGCAGTTGTTGGCCATCTTTATCAACAACAACAATGCGACCTTGGTCACATTTAACCATGTACACTGCGACCATCTTTATCCTTAACAACACTGCGACCTTGGTCGCAGTTAATAATTATATTACTTCACCCTTAAAATTTTTAAATGAAAAGGTTGCGACATTGGTCGCAGTTGCTGGACGCAGACTTAATAAATACACTGCGACCCTGGTCGCAGTTGCTGGACTTTAGTCTTACTCAAAACAACACTGCTACCTTGGTCGCAGTTTCTGACTGTAGTATTAATAAAATAAACTGCGACCTAGATCGCAGTTGTTGCTGTTTAGTCTTAATAAAATACACAGCGACCTTGGTCGCAGTTGCTGGTCTTTACGAATCAACAACATCACTGCGACCTTGGTCGCAGTTGGTGGTCTTTATAAATAATCAACAACAACACTGCGACCTTGGTCGCAGTTGGTGGTCTTTATAAATAATCAACAACAACACTGCGCAGTCTTAAAAAATAATCTCCAATCTTGGTCGCTATTGCTGGTTTTTAGTCTTAATCAACAACAACACTGCGACGATGTGACACGTCACCGCTACAGTTACTTAGTCGCAGTCTTTGGTCGCAGTGTCGACCCTGGTCACAGTAGTTACTGTTTGCAATGTATCTTATGCGACCTTGGTCGCAGTGTCATCTATGATCATAGTTGTTTTGTTTGCAATGCATGGCTGCGAAAAAAGTTCGTAGTTTATTAAAAAAACAAATATGCTTTTTATTTATGTCGAGGCATTTATCTCCAGGCATGTGCAAATGATACAAAACGATCTCTTATACAATAAGATTGAGTGTTACAAATACAGCAGTACAAAGGAAGACTAAAACATCAAAAAATCCCTTTGTTGACTAAGAGCAATCTTCTTCCTGAGGTCTGGTGGCAGCAGAATCAATAAGATTCAGTGTTACAAAGAAGACTAAACATCAAAGTAGCCAAGAAGACTAAACATCAAAAAATCCCTTGTTGACTAAGAGAAATCTTCTTCTTGAGGTCTGGTGGCAGCAGAATCAATAAGATTGAGTGTTACAAAGAACACTAAACATCAAAGTATCCAATAAGACAAAACATCAGAAGAGCCAAGAAGAGCCCTTGTTGACTACTAGAGCAATCTTCTCCTGCAGGTCTGGTGGCAGCAGAATCTTTCGTTTATGAACATCTCTTCACCAGAAGGTTATCCAGTGAGCATGGAGTTTCCTCGATGTCACTTCTGGGGTAAGAGAGGAGGTTTTGAGACCTCACAGGGAATGCTACCCACCACTATATCCACCACATCCCCCGCCGCCATACCCACTCTGACCATCCGTTACCAGCAAGCTTGACTGGTGCATCAAGTCAGAGCAGATCTCGGTGAGGATTAAGTCCTCGTCAGGGATCATGACTTCTTCCCTTGTGAACGACGAGGACCATGACTTCTTCCCTTGTGGACGATGAGGTCTATGACTTCTTCCCTTGTGGACGAACATCCATCAAGTTCGTCAATAAGGTCATCTTCATCCATGGAGGCAGGCCCTGTTAGAGACTCTGAAGAAGGCGGAAATTCTCAGAGCAATTGCTCTCGAAAGAAAACAGTCTAATTATGGGCTGTTAAAGGGAGAGGGTGAGCCCTATTTATAGGCAGCCCATGGTCTCCAACCGCCAGCGCCGGTTTGGCATTAAAAGACATTAACGCCTAAACCCAATGAAGAACCGACGCGTAGACAACCGCTTCGGGAAACAACGAATGGTGCGGGGTTCGTCAACATAGACTTGACGTTAAAAGATCTCATAAAATCTTTATGACAGGTCGCGTCTCACGGACTGACTCCAAGTCGCATCAGACAACAGACAACTTTTCATTTTTCATTTAGATTCAAAAAATGACTTAATCCAAAAAACAACACTTAATAAAACAACACTTACTTAACGTACTGCGACCAAAGTCGCAGTCCATGTAATGCAACCCTAGATTGCAGTTGCTGGCTATCTTTATCAATAACAACGCTGCGACCTTGCTCGCATTTAACCATGTACAATGCGACAAAAGACTTTGGCTAAGGTCGCAGTTTAAATGTACATTGCGACCAAAGACTCTGAATACATTATATTCAAAAAAATAATTACTTAACGTACTGCGACCAAAGTCGCAGTCCATGTAATGCAACCCTAGATTGCAGTTTGCTGGCTATCTTTATCAATAACAACACTGCGACCTTGGTCGCATTTCACCATGTACACTGCGACCAAAACTTTGACTAAGGTCGCAGTTTAAATGTACAATGCGACCAAGACTCTGACTACATTATATACAAAAAAAATTAAACTATAAAGTAGAATTTTATCGCAGGCTGAAAACATTGATCTGAAAAGATTTTTATATTTTCAAAAAAAAATTTATCTCAGGCTGAAAAGGAGAAACTACATCTTTCAAAAAAGAGGTAAAGAAATAAGGCGAAAAATAATTTATATCCTATAAAGAGCGGCAAAATAAAAGGGGGGAAAATAATAATAAACAATAATCAAGGGAACGCTCTAAGAGTTGCTTTTCATAAGGGGTATTTGGTAATTTAACAGTCGCCTAAAAGCGTGCCGCAAGTCAGTGACGTGACAATTTGAGCCACGTCAGCGCAGGCTGAGAGAGTTCTCTCAGCCTGCCGGCTGATATCCATTTTTCTCATATATATATATATATATATATATATATATATATATAGACTTGTGTCCTTCCAAAAGGATTTGAGCTCGAATCCTTACCACTCAAATATCAACATCCAACATTCGAATACAAGATCCACTACATTGAAGTTGATCTATATTATTTTAAGTACTTATAAACCAAAAATCAAGTATTTTGAATACTTTTTGCTCATGCATCAAGTGGGGGGAAAACGAACAGTCTAAATAGTGAGTTGGTTGTAGAACATTTGAAACTTAACAAAAATAATTTGTAGGGTTCTTAAATGTTTAGATCATAATCAAATGGCCGGATCGAGAATTTGTATGTCTAAAGATATAGATCTAACCAACTCACTACTTTCGGCCGTCCATTTTGCGCTGCTTGATGGATGGCCAAAAGTATTCAAACACTTGATTTTTAGTTTATAGATAATTTAAATAATATAGATCAATTTTAACAGAGTGGATCTTGTATTCGAATGTTGGAGGGTTGAATTGGGTGGGAAGGATTCGGTTTCAAATCCTTTTGGAAGGACACAAGTCTATATATATACATACATATATATATACATACATACATACATACATATATTATATATATATATATATATATATATATATATATATATATATATATATATATATATATATATATATATATATATATATATATATATAGGTAACACACCATCCCGACAACAACCTAACGCGACTTACAAGGTGTCGTCCCGCTAGATGACAGCCAGATCTAGCAATACTAGATAATCTAACCCTAGTCTAACGTAAAAGTAAACTAAAATAAATAAACATCTTCATGGTAGAAGCACATAATAGTTACCTTTACTTTACATGTGTAGCCATTATGGCTCTGATACTATTTACCATTTAGCGGAAGCAAAGTAAATCAAAGCCCAGAGTGGGCTAACCCTAAAGGGTTAACGCTCGATAAGAGCTAAGCTCAAGAAGAGATAAAATAAACTCAAGAAGAGTTGAAAGCAATTTTATTTATTGCTGACAAAGTATAATAGTAATTTACAGTGGAAAGAAAAAAAACTCAAAAGGAGTAAAAGGAGAAAAGGAGTATAAGAGAGAGGGAATGAGTGCAAACACTTTTCTTTAAGGCACTGCCTTCTTATTTATGGAAGCCCTTGGCTTCCGGCCTCTTCGAGTGGCTTCTGACACTTTCTTCTGAGTGCGGAACACCTGTCGCTCATTTTTATTAGTGGGACACTTGTCACTTAATTGACTGCTCTCCGAGGCTCAGTCAATAAGTGGATTCACTTGTAAAGTTAGTGAGAACCCTTTTCACTAAAGTTAGTGGCACGACTGGCAGTTGTCGGCGCACTAACATTATCGTCACAGTTGGCATTGTCAGCTGGGGGCTTGCTGATGTCACTGCTTGCATCAGCGAGCACTGATTGAAGGTGAGTTTATTGCTTTTGTCATAAAGCATTATTTGAGAATTTTGCAGAGAGATAGTCTCGCCTAGAGACTGAGAAATAGTCTCGCCTGGATACTTAGCTTCGCCAGAGAGTGGCATTGTCTTTTTATAAATAGGCTTTCTGTTAGGCTTTCTTTTGACATTAACCTTACCATTGGATAATCATATTCGCTCTAGTCTTGGCCTCGCTGGGCTTTTGATAGAAGGATTTCTCGTTACTTCTTTCTTTTATTTTCCTCTATAATTTGGCAGAGATATTCGTCAAGATCTGTGACTATTTCAAGATTAGGATCTTGAGCTTCTTCAAAAATATTATCTTTTTCGGAATCTTGATTAAGACCCTTCTCCAGTTCTTCCTTTTTTTTGCTGGCAGTTTTTGAGCTACTGATGGACGATGTATCCATCTCGAATGTCTGCACTAGTTGGACTTACATGTATTGTAGACATTTTTTTTCAATTCCTCTTCGTCATCAAAGGATATTTTCTTCGTAGAGAATTTTTTAATTTAAGAAGAGAATTTTCTTCTCTAAGTTCTCTTTGTAATAGTTGTTCTTGCAAATTATTATTTTGCTTAATTCTTTCTTTTATCTTGGTCAATTTGACAGTATCATCAATTTTATTCCACCATTAATTAAGAATCTTCTATTTAAGATTAGAATATTATTTCCATCAAATTCTCTTTTTATTGTCCATTTGAAGATATAGAAATTTTATTTTCTACAAAAAAGTACATTGTATTTTTTCCCCGAAAAAAGATCATTCTTTGAAAAATCTAGGATGAGACTCAATTCATGCAGAGATTGAGCCTGAATGGTTTTAGAAATGATGCTCAGTTCAGCGCTAAATTTTAATCACCATTAAGTGAACCAAGAAGGAAGGTCATTAGTAAATATTATTTTTTAACCACCATTGAGTGACCAAAAAGGAAGGTCATTAGCAATATTATTGGGCAAATTCTAATAAATCAAGAATGTTTGGCTTCAGAATTTTCATAATATAAAAATTATTAAAAGCAAAACATAGTCTCAATAATTGAATGAGACTTGTTTGTCACCAAGTTTCATTAACCTGGCCCGATTTGGATGCAAGCCCCAAGTTTGGATAGAGAGAATTTATCTGATTATTATTTTACTGAAATTTATTTCAATTCTCTCATTAGGATTTTGGTAAAATATTCTACCTTAATTGCTTTAGTCATTATTAGTATAGATTTCAAATATTTCTGGATTTTTCCTTCGTGGTAGGGTAATATGATTTCTTAAGGTATTTATTTTGAAGTGACCATGGGGCCATTCATCTTTGGAATATTATTTTTTTATCCAAAGTGATAATTGGTGCATAAATATTTTTGATTTTAATAATTTTCTATATTATGAAAATTCTAAAACCAAACATTCTTGGTTTATTAGAATTTGCCTAATAATATTTACTAATGACCTTTCTTGGTTCACTCAGTGGTGGTTAAAATTTGGTGTTGAATTGAGCATCACTCATAAAATCATTTAAGCTCAATTTTCTGTATGGATTGAGTCTCAACCTAGATTTTCTAAAGAAGAATCTTCTTTTTTTGAGAGAAAGTACAATGTATTTTTTTGTAGAAAATAAAATTTCTTATATCTTCAAATGAATAATAAAAATGAGAATTTGATGAAATAATATTTCAATCTTAAATAAAAGATTCTTAATTAAATGGTGGAGTAAAATTGATGACACAATCAAATTGACTGAGATAAAAGAAAGAATTAAGTAAAATATTAATTTAAAAAAAACTATTACAAAGAAATTTTAAAAAGAAAATGCTCTTTTTAAGTTAAAAAATTCTCTACGAAAGAAATATCCTTTAATGACTGAAGAGGAATTGCAGAAAATATCTACAATACATGCAAGTCCAACTGGAGCAGACATTCGAGAGGAATACAGACCATCAATAGCTAAAAAAGTTCCAGCAAAATGATGAAAGAATTATAGAAGGATCTTAATTAAGATTCCGAAAAAGATCTTATTATTGAAGAAGCTCAAGATCCTAATCTTGAAATAGTCACAGATGTTGAGGAATATCTCCGTCAAATTATGGAGGAGCAGAAAAGAAAGAAGCAATGAAAATTCTTCTATCAAAATCCTAATGAAGCTAAAACTGGAGTGAATACGACTAGCCAATAGCGATATTAATGTCAAAAGAAGGCTTAATAGAAAGTCTATTCAAAAAATGGTAAGGTCACTTTCTGGCGAAGCTAAGTCTCCAGGCGAGACTATCTCTCAGTTTCTAGGGGAAACTATTTCTCTGCAGAATTCTCAATTAATGCTCTACAATGAAAGAAATGACGCTCGCCTTCAATTGTGCAACTAGTGACCTCAGTAAGCACCCAGTTGACAATGTCAGCTGCGACGATAATGGTAGTGCGCCGACAACTGCCAGTCATTCTATTAATTTTACTGGGAAAAATTCTCACTAACTTTACAAGTGAAAATTCACTTATTGACTGAGCCCGGGGAGCCATCAATTAAGTGACAAGTGTCTCACTAATAAATTGAGCGACAGGTGTCCCCGCACTCAAAAGAAAGTGCCAGAAGTCACTCGAAAAGGCTGAAAGCCAAAGAGTTTCTATAAATAAGAAGGTTGAGCCTTAGAGCAAAGTACCGGCACTCATTTCCTCTCTCTTCTACTCCTTCTCTCTTTGCTCCTTTTGAGTTTTTCTTCTTTTCTCTGTAAATTACTACTGTACTTTGTCAGCAATAAATACGATTGCTTTCAACTCTTCTTGAGTTTATTTTACCTCTTCTTGAGCCTAGCTCTTATTGAGCGTTAACCCCTTTGGAGTTGGCCCACTCTGGGCTTTGGTTTGCTGTGCTTCCGCCAAATGGTAAATGGTGTGTGTGTGTGTGTAGAAACTCTGATACCTGGAGCTTTATATATGGTTTTGTTCTCCATGTGATTGGCATTACATTCACTTAAACAATCTACTGTTTCTGGTTAAAGTCACGACAAGTAGCAAGTGGGGATAAAGGTTTTGTTCTTGCTTTGAAGATAATCAATCACTATATTAAGCTAAAGCTGCATCTTCATGTGCTTCAAATGCATAGTTTTGTATCTTTACAGACTTGTATATACTCATGCATGTAGCAGAGACTGGATTAAAATATAAGCATTTCAAAGAAACTATTATTATTATTTTAATGGGAACAATAATAAAAACAATTTCACCACTTTGCCTTCTTTCATTTATATTACATTTGATTCAGACAGTAATTATTTTCCATAAAGCTTTCGTACTCTCTAAGAGGCTTCATTAGTTGCTAGCAATATTGTATATTGTTTTCTAATCCTTTAGTTGAATGTGTCTCACTTAATAGTAACAAACAGATTTTTCAATGCCTCTTCGCTCTTCTGTTTTTTTCTAATGTTGACATATTTCTTAATGTATTCTTGAAAACAGGTAATACAGAGAGTTTGGGTACTGACTTTTGGAGACGCTGCTGAAGATGGCTCCTACCAAAGAGGAAGAAATTAAATTGAAAGAGTACAAAGATGACTCCCCACTCAAGCTTGGTACAGCAGAAAAATTCCTCAAGGCTGTGATTGATATTCCATTTGCATTTAAGAGAGTCGATGCAATGCTTTACATAGCCAGTTTTGACTCAGAAGTCAGTTACTTGAAGAACTCTTTTGACACACTTGAGGTAAAATTTCCCTCGTGGTTCGCTGTTGGTTCATTTATCTCTGATTATTAGATGCTTCTTAGATGATTAGATATCATGCATATGGAACAGTTGACCAGATGAAATCGAGCTTACGGCTTGAGGTTTTCTTGGTTATGATCAAAATGAATAGCCTAATCACAAGTTGCATGCTACAATTTATGACAAGGAATGCTGATGCTTTTATAGCCAACATATCTGAACTCAAGTAAAATATAGGCAACACTGATCAAAGCTTCTGAAGTCTTTGACATAAAACATACGTCAACACTGATTAAGAAAACATAACTAAGTTATGTAGCCATATGGCATGTTCAATTCTGTTGTCCTTCCTATTTATTGTTACTTGATCATATCATGTTTTGACAGTAAAATATAATATAAACTGGATACTTTGAAGCATCTGATGCCTAATATTGCTTTCTTATTAATAATCTTAACTATATTATCATTTACTTTGGGATGTCAATTGCCATATGATGTTCTTGCAATTTACTATAAAAGCAACTCGGAGAATAACTGCTCTATAATGTTTCAACATATCATCGTCACCATCCAGAACTTCATAAAAGTGTTTCAGCAATAGTTCACAATTTGAGAATTTTTTTGTGATGCATTTGAAGTATAACAACTTAGCAAGTTTTCAGGCATGAGATTCTGAGGGCATCAGTTATAGGAAATCCTAATTCCTTGTGAAAAATGCTTGAGTTGATTGCTTTGTCAGAAACTTTAATGGATGTCATGTTAGATCTGTTCCACTTGAGCAGGTATGCACACCTACAGTCATAATTTTATATACATGTGGTTAGACGTCTCACAAACAATATAGAGGTTATAGTTTCCTAACTGTTGTGTTGCCCCCCCCCCCCCCCCCCCCCCCCCCCCCCCCCGTTTTAAATATCGGCCGAGTTGGCCGAGATATCATCCGATATCTCCTTTTTTGCCTGCTGCCGATACGATATGAGAAAATCGTTCGCCATATCGTTTGCAGCAAAAAATGGCCGATATTTGGCCGATATATCGCCCGATATAAAATAACTTATTTATTGTACGACTGCATGCAAATGTACATTGTTTTTTACTGTCTTTGCAAGCATATTACATCATTTTTATTAGGTAGATGATATCTATGGCTCTAAACCAACTTTTAGTTATTAATATTTCATTATATATAGTGTCTGATTTGAACGCATGATATGCGCGCGTATCCCCGATATCTCCCCCGATATCCGAAATCCGATATGAAAAACTCTCATCCGATACGATCCCGATATCCGATATTTAGAACCTTGGTTGCCCCTTGCCTATTTTATGCATGCAAACAAAGACTTTCACAAATGTCGGGTTATATTGCACTTGTTTGTTCACTGAAGAATGGGCACATAGCTAGTCCTTGTCTTGGCCTTCTGTGTCAACTTTTTTTTTGTGCACCAAGGGACGAGGGATGACACGTGTGATTGGAATGCCTAAGAGTGATTGAGAAAGCTGACCCCAAATAATCAGGAAAATGCTTGATGTTTGTGGTTTTTTCGCCTATATGAGCTGTGCTATGTTTTGAATTATATAAACATATGTAGTACCAAAAATTGATAATAGTAATAGTGATGGCTGAATTCCAAAAATTGAATAATAATAATAATAGTAATGGCTGGATTCCATTGACTTGATGTTAACCAGTCTGATTCAATTTTCAGGCAGCCTGTGAGGAGTTGAGGAACAGCAGGTTATTCCTTAAGCTTTTAGAGGCCGTCCTCAAGGCCGGAAACCGTATGAATGTGGGAACCAATCGCGGCGATGCTCATGCCTTCAAACTCGATACGCTCCTCAAGCTTGTCGATGTCAAGGGCACTGATGGCAAGACCACCCTCCTCCATTTTGTTGTTCAAGAAATCATCCGGACAGAGGGCTCCCGCCTCTCTGCTGCTAAAACCCAGGCCAATACCCTCCAAAGCGACCTTGAGTGCAAGAAGCTAGGCCTAAAGGTCGTGGCTGGCCTTAGTGGTGAGCTTGCTAATGTGAAGAAGGCAGCTGCCATGGATTCCGAAGTCCTCAGCGGCTATGTATCTAAACTAGCTGGTGGCATAGGAAAGATTGGAGATGTCTTGAGATCGAATGTAGCATTGAACTCAAGTAGTACTAGCAGCAGCAGCAAACAGTTCCATGAAGCCATGAGTGGGTTCTTAAAGAAAGCAGAGGATGAGATCATTAAGGTTCAAGCTCAAGAGAGTGTTGCATTATCTTTGGTCAAGGAAATAACCGAGTACTTCCATGGGGATTCAGCCAAGGAAGAAGCTCACCCCTTTAGGATATTTATGGTGGTTAGAGACTTTTTGTCAATTCTTGATCAGGTCTGCAAGGAGGTAGGAAAGATTACCGAGCGAAGTTTTGCAAGCTCAACACGCCAATTCCCAGTGCCTGTAAACCCAACCCTACCGCCATTATTCCCCAAGATTCGAGCAATGAGACCAGAGAGTTTTGATGATGCGAGTTCTTCTTCGTCATCATAATGCCTGATGCTCCAGGAACTGAATTTTTTTTTTTTTTGTTGGATATAAATCAGATGGCAGGTTATTTATATTCTTTTCTTGTACTTGTAGAAATCGATGTAAAAGATTTTTGAAAATCGTTATGCCTATATTTGTATATTAATTTATACAAAGCCTTGTTGCAGAGGGAATAAGGTGGCGAAGTTGGCTGAGATGAATGAGATTGTGTACATCCGGTTAAAATCCAAGTTCTTGAAGAAATTTGCTTGTTTTTTTTTCATAATTTGCATTCCTGCAGTCTTGGTTCTTTTTCCAAATTTGGGAACGAAGATTAGTATTTTTTTACTGCAATAGTATTGTGCTATATCATGGATGTGTTTCTATATTGCCACAGTAAATATCTGAATTACAGATTAACATTATTATCTAAATTCTAGAGTAAGGAATAAATAAACTCGACTACTCATTGAATTTCCCTTTGATATTGTAAGGACATGCTTCACATTTTTTCTCAATTACTCAAATTCTATGTCTTTTGTCTTTAAAGGAACTCTTTATTTGTGAAGCTATTTAGTCCTCAACCCAAGCATAATAGGAGATGTCTATTTAATTTACATTGAAAGAAATTCTGGCTATCAATCTGTTCTGTGCTCGTTGTTTTGACTTTTTCTTCAATTATTTCTCCTATTTACTCTCTCATTTTGAGCATCGTTGTCATTATAAGCTTTTTTCCTCTTGTTTCAAAGAAGAAAATGCTCTAAATTGTGACTCCCTGTTGATTTAGCTTTTATTCTCTGACTACAAATCATCAGGAGGAGGAGGTGGATAGCTCTCCTTTGATTCCACTGGTACTACTGAAGCCATTCAAGAGTTCTTTTCTGTGCAATTGGTGAACAGTCATCACATTCATCCAATTTCATATCTAAATACCGATGAACACTAGAGTCGAAAGAAAGGACATCATCAGCATCTCAGGACCACCAAACTTGTGCTAATTTACTCGAGGAGGAAGATAAAGAGAAAAATCATGGATCAACCGCTAATGGACTCCGCAGGTTTCAAATAACATTGATAGAGGAGGAAGGAAACGAACAAATAACTGTAATAAGGAAGAATTACTCCAAATTAACCCTTGGAATTGTTGGAACCATCAAGGTCATCTTACAGATACAGTAATCAACATTGAAGCAACAAAACTAGAGAAAGAATGAAGCGAAAGCATTAGTCAGGATAAGGTGAAAAAAATTGAAAAATATGTAAATTCATAAAATGATATTTGTAACAACAGGACATTGACACACACACATGTATGTATAGTACACACACACATACACATACATAAAGTTATCAAGAATAAGTTTACATCCTATTTGGAGAACTTCATCTGAATTAAAATTGGGCAGAACATGGAAATATTCATGAACAGCGGCTACACAGGAACTGGATAATTAGTAATTTTCTAAAAATACATGATCAATATAGTCTTTGAATGTCGGTTGAGTTTGTAAAAGATGGAGGCTCATGCAAGAAGAATTAATTAATTAGGCCCAGGCAATATGTGGTCAGAGTAACCTTCTGCCACTCGATGACACGCTGTGTCAGATACTCCAAAAAACTGATACATTGAAAAGATGCGGCATGTCTTGGGTGCAGTAATAACGAAAATGGCATGGATTTGTAGCATGAATTCAGGCTAAGCCAATACAATTATTACAGCCATCACTTTAAGTTCATGTTGACTCTAAAATCTCATTCTCAATTAGTCGTGCTTTCTTGGTATCATCTACATATGTAAATCTGATATTTAATCTATACATCAATCACCTAAATATGTCGACTCTAATTAACCACATACTTAGAGTTTCATATGTGTAACTTCATATTGTTTCCGACAACAATAGTACAAATCAAGTTTCCATGAAAAGCGTGATGCCGCTTTATTCTAAATGTTACCTCTACATGAATGAAAAGTGAGCACCAGGAGTATTTGAGAAACTGTCATGCTTCAAAGAGAGAATGAAAATATTGATGAACTAATATAAAGCCTTCTCTGCATCCATACGTTCAAGCACACGCCGTGCCTCCTCTTCTGTGGCAGGAACGACATTGCGAATCCTCCACCCATTCTTCAAGGCATCAGGGTTCACAGTGAATGTGAAGTAAAATGTGTTTGATACCT
Organism: Agave tequilana; assembly: GCA_038442645.1. Lineage (NCBI taxonomy): Eukaryota > Viridiplantae > Streptophyta > Magnoliopsida > Asparagales > Asparagaceae > Agave > Agave tequilana. Next base: position 64,978 of record JAVJIF010010254.1, read on the forward strand.
GTTCCCAGAGTGCAACCACATAAACTCAGCTGGTTAGATTTAATGCTTGGAATCAGCAATATTAGGTTAATGGCTAGACCACAAATCTGCTTTTAGTTTGGAATTCAGGCCATACAATAGGCATACCTCACTGATTCGAAGTTCAGGTCTTGTTACATGAGCTACAACTTCGATATTGACAAGAGGCTGCTCGGGATTCTCAAGTTGTGTGTACAAAACACATGATTTGAATCGAAGGAAGTCTCCCACATCAACCTACCAAGCAGATGACACAACATTTAATAATATTACACCAAAAGTATTCAGGTGCCCAAGCGATTGATTTTCATAAACAAACCTTATGAACTTGATATAGCCATAAAACCAACAAGTGTAACAACTCTCTCACCATGTAAACTAACAACAAAAGAATCAATAACATTTTACAAATATTATCCATCTGTTAAACTTAAACGCAGATATTGATATAATTAAAGTATGACAAGAAAATTCCACAAATGACAAAGAATAAATATATGACTTCTTTTGGATGGCTATAAAAGATTGAAGGAAAAAAAGAATTCAACATAAAGTCTTAAATAATGAAAGTAGAAGTTCAATACTCACAGGCTTTAAGAAATCAACATGATCAACTTCAAGAAAGCGAGGCATCTGTCCAACAAAGGCATATGCAGTCGAGAAAGCCAGTTCAAATGCTCGGTGCATTAAAAATCCTCCAAAAATGCGCCCATGGAGGTTCCTTTGCTGAGGCTGGCAAATAAGAGAATTCTCAAGACAGGTATCCCTTATGAGGATGCTATCTCTATCCGCTAAAGCAGGCAGATCACAGAACACCCGTCCCTCAGCCAACAAAACCTTTAGCCTCTCTACTTCACCATGGAATATATGTCCACCTTTCTCAAAATCTCTTTTTTGTTCTTCTCTCTTCTTCTTTCGAACTCTATCACGTGCTTCGCCTTCTTCAAAAAGCAACTTCTCTTGTTCAGTTTCTGGTGAAAGGCGGTTCACAGGAGCAGACTTTCCAGTCTTTGAGTCACGTGCAACAAATGTGAAATTCGCGGTCAAAGCCACAGTATCCGATGATTTTGAGTTAGCTGACACGTATCATCATACAAGATCAATAAGTCGGAGAAGTTTTCTAAGTTTTGAGAACATCAAGATATTAGGTTTTAAAAAAAAATCAATTGCTAAATGAACAATCAATCCCCTAGCAAATTGGCTCTGTACTATTTCAGGTACCTTCATTTGGCTGAGTAACTTCAATCTGAACATCAATTGATGAACGGCCAACCCATGTGACTGCCCCGGTTATTCTTAGATCTGTATCTACACGAATTGGCTTCTTTAGAACCATCTTATCCACGCAAGCAGTGACCAAAAGAAGAGGCCTTGTTGTGCTATCATCATCAGAGCAATGCTGGAACAGAAAAAGATTATTAAATACAAAAGTTCTAGTCTTGATTCTCAAACATAGGACTATCATGAAAAAATAGAACTCATCTATGCAGCATATAAATTATAAAATGACTCCTAACCTAACAAAGATCTAATACATTCAATTTGATAAAAGTAGTAAAGGCCAGAGTAATACAAGTTTTAAAGACTCGAACTCCATATTACTTTATAGTTTATACCATCCTCTTTGTTGCCTACCTGGGAGAGCAAATGACTCTCAAGCAGAGGCATATAATTCTATAGCTTCTAACCCCAATGCCCTCCCAAGTCTTTCACCATCAATGAGGTTGTCTATGGAAAGACGGTTGAACTTGTGAAGCTCTGAAAATAGCTATCAACTTGACCATCAAAAGCAATGCCCTGTTCTGATTCTAAATATGTAAGAGCCCATGACAAAGGCCTAATCCAGGAAAGAGGTTTCCATACCATAACATTGCTATTATTATAGATAAACAAATGTTGATTATGTACAAGTTGTGTGACTCGGGTGTGTGGGTGTGTGTTGTTGCACGCACATGCAGGGCGCGCCAGTCAGCGTTCATGTCTAAATATCCAGTCGTTTTTTAAAAGAGTTGTGGATTCAAACCATTCGAATAACCTAATTTATCACAGTTTCCAAACCCTATAATGAGGATCAATAGCCAAAACGAATTGATTTTGCCCTGATCATTTTCAGCTCAGTCTATATCCTAATTCATTAAACCAGCACACAGAATTATCTCATCAATGAGGGGGCAAGCTGTTTTAAACATGATTTAAAACATCTGCAAAACCCAACTATCATGGCATTGTAGTTGATGAATAATATGCAACATTTCCTTGTCAAAATGCAACATTTCCTTGTTTTGACAGTCATCCTAACCCAAGCTCTAAATCAACACAGTTTACATTTTAATACCCAGTACCATTGCTTCAATAATATCTACCTAGCCACATTCCTAAGGGAGCCCTCATAACTTCAAAATCAAGGGTTTGCCTTCAACTTAGTTACAGAGAATGTAAGATGATCACTCAAAATTTGAGGATAGCTGTGTTACGTAGTCCTGAAGTCAACACACAGATAAAATACACAAAATACTGAAATTTCCACAGACATGTTTCTAAGGCTCTCAAACTCAAAATAGGACACTGATTTCTCCAAGGTAAAACTGTGGTCTCCGACTCTCCACAGATTTCTCCAAGGTAAAACTGTGGTCTCCGACTCTCCACAGAAATAATATCTAGATTCCAGACAATACTGTGAGCACCCATCGTAGACATCTGTAAGAGCACCTGCCTCCTTAAAAACCTGGTGAAAGGCACTCTTAAATGGACCTCAAGAAAGATCAGGAGAAACCCAAGAGATGCTCCGCTGAATGCTAACTACGAAGTTTAAAATTTTCAGCTTATGTAATATATAACCAAATATCCTAGTAAGCTAACAAGCCAGCCACTCATAGTTGCAAGAGCATAAATAATATCTCAGTATCAATATCTTGATTTCTGACAAGTACTTCATAATTGACATGCACTTTGACAGATGTCTCCAAATGCAAAGGATACTTGGAACGTATTTGAAGGGAAAAGAGAACAGTCCAGATTTGACAGATTTAGGATTTTAGTTGATTTCAGATTTTAGTAGATTTAGTCAAGATTTAGGATTTAATTGAGTTTATTTGGATAGATTTGATTGAGATTTGATGTTATCAATATTGTCAAGTATAGTGCACGTATTGTAGGCTATATATAGCTATCTAGTGGACTTTGAAATCTAATTATAATTATTATAAAAATTTTGATAAGCTATTTGCTTTGGTATTAGTTCGGATCCCCATGGATTGAATCATAGGCGGTGAAGTCAAAATCCGTGTTGCGATTCGCGATCATATCTAACTCCCAAATCCACTGTTCTTCCCCAAATTCCACCAAAATCCCACCATAAACCCTAAATTCACCTCTGTCCTACATGAATTTGGTATTAGAAACGAATTTCCAAATTTTTTTTTCCTTCCCAAAAAATCCAAAAAAATGAGTTTTTACTGTTTCGTGAACAGTAACAGCTTGTTGATGTTCATCTTCTTCGCCTTCAAATCCAGAAGAAGCCCTCCACCATCCTCGCCTTCAGCCCACTGTGCCACTGCCACCGCCCTCCCTGGGCGCCGTCGACACCAATGATGGTCTTCGACGACCTCGTCGTCAACAGCTTTCATCTTCAGCGACGCCACCGTCCTCTCCTCCTTTCCGCTACACATCCTACCAAATTCATCTTCATCTCTGCGCCTCCCCATCGCCCCCACGAGTCTCCTCCAGATCTTCTTTCTCTCCGCCATCAAGTCCTCCAAGCTTCTCTGCCATCGTCCAAGTCTCATCGTGCAGTTCAGCCGCCACTGTCATCTTCCTCTCCAGCATCTCCTCGATTGCGACAGACCACAGCTCCATCGCTGAGTCCCCGTCAACGCCATCACTGCTCGTCAAGGCCTCTGACGCCTTCACTGATCGTCACGAGATCCCCATCACGAGATCTCCTCGTTGAGTAGTCTCCTCCACCTCATCCATGACCTCGTCCACAGCGTCCACGACATCCGTCACTGCCTTCAGCTTCCTCTGCCGTCATCACTGCTCGTTGTCAATGCCAGAACAACCAAGGGAACTCGTCGCTGACCTCGGGAGCCCTAGTTGCGAGCGAGAAGTGAAGAATAGAGATTTAGGTTAAAATTGCCCAATCCAATTCTTATAACCCATAACCCGGTCACATCGAGTTTAAGTCCAGCGGTCCCTCAACCCTGACCCAACCTGGATCCGACCCTCAAAGACGGTCAAGCCGTGAACCGTTACTAATGTGATCGTCTCACGCGCTGGCGTCATCGACTCGACCTGAGCGGACTCCGAGCTGAACCGCTGAGCCGTCGGCGCCGATTGCTGACGTCAGTCGAGTTGTCGTTGACGTCAGCTGAGTTATTGATGACATCATCAGCTTGCCTGAGCCGACACTGTTCACTGCAGAGCACAACCGCAGTTCGGAGTCCATTTCAGGCCCGTTTGTAATCTGATTCGAGTTCCGTCAGAAGCATTGGATGCGTGACTTGACTGAGTCTCAAAGCTACTGTAAAGAGTTCACAGCAGTTGTATAACGAGTTCGACTTCTACAAGCCCATGTTTGGTACCAATATTGTTCTCGCAACAAAAGATTAGCGTTTCAGACCCCCGTTTTTAGTCCAATGTCCAATTTGAGCCCAGTTTGAGCTGTTGAGATCCTTGTAACTTGTAATTTTTATACACTGAATTTTCTACATGAGTTTTTACTTCTGTGATAAATACATATATACTAATGGTGATGAAAAGGAAATAGAACGGGATATGCATGTGGCTCTCATATTTTTGGGATTCTCATGATAGGTATGAGAAGTAGAAAAATAATCTTGAAGAATTCTTCAGTTATTTCTCCTTGACGCCTTAGCAAAAGTACCACTATACCCAAAGGAGGTTAGTTGGACATGCTTATTGGTGGTGAAAAGACAGTCATATCGACAATCAATGTTGGTTTATCTTACGAGATCATCTTCGTAGTCTGTATGCTTCACATCTTCTTTATGCAACTGAGCCATATCAGCTCTCAGACCCGAGCCCGAGCCTGAGAGCCGATCATTTGCTGATATCTCCACTGAGTTTCGGGAGGCCTTAGAAAGATATGTAACAAGTCAGGCTGCAAAAATTGACACAGATCCAGAACCTCCAATCCTTATCGAACTAAAAGTTGTAGCTGAGCCTGAGCCTGAGCCAGCATTTGTTGAAGAGCCCGAGTCAGAGCCGGAGATAAAAGAGCCTCTTATAGAGACTTACCTTCCAGCGGAGCTTGCCATGGAGCTAGTGTCATCTTCGCCAGCTGTGAGGGTTCCAGTGTCCCTGAGATCGTCTGACTTGTACGATCCTTTGTAGAGCTTTCTATAGGAGAGTCACAAGAGATCATGTTATTCATAGTGCAAAGTACAGTTGATTCGGTTCTCACACGGGAGAATGGGCCCCTGACTGCTACCTGTGTATTGCTCAAGTTGTCATCTTTTAAAGCAGATATGTCACGGAAGCCAGTTCCACCTTCACCACCTTGGTTCAATCATGTCGCTTCGGTGATGATTCCCCGACCATCACCTTGGCCCGATTGAGGATTTGTGATGTGATTCAACAGATTGTGCTTGCCTTCCTGATTACCACTGCATTCACCGGAGATGAATGCTTCCAAGCTGGGAAGAATGATGAGGAAAGTGAACAATCTAGATTTGACAGATTTAGGATTTTAGTTGATTTCAGATTTTACCAGATTTGGTTAAGATTTAGAATTTAATTAAGTTTATTTGGGTAGATTTGATTGAGATTTGATGTTATCAATAATTGCACGTATAGTGCACGTATTGTAGGCTATATATAGTCATGTAGTGGACTTTGAGATTTAATTATTATTATTATTATGAAAATTTTGATAAGCTATTTGCTTTGGTATTGGTTCGGATCCCTATGGATTGAATCATAGGTGGTGAAGCCAAAATCTGAGTTGCGATCCGCGATCATATCCAACTCCTAAATCCACTATTTTTTCTCCAAATTTTATCAAAATCCCACCACACCCCCTAAATCCACCTCCGTCCCACATAAGTATTATCTCAAGTTCCAAAATATAGTTACCAAATCATTTTCCTACACCCTCAATACTCTCAATGGCTGGTAGGAGGCTTGATGATTGGGCTTATCCTTTTCCCCTTGATATTCTTAACTCCCAGCCTGGACCACTCATTTGGCAATTTTGATGCTATTTCATCTACATCCAATGTCTTTACACTTCCTATTAGACGTACTTGGTCAATAATTTTGTACAAGCAGCAGCCCTGCTGGTGGGACAAAGAGAATAAAATCAAAACCAAAAGTTCAAGGCTTCACCTCATATGCACCTCAATAAGTTTCATCATCGCTAGGATCAATAACCCATCAAGATCGTCAGGTCAAGGAAGATTTGTTTCCTAGAGCCAACGCAGGATGGCCAAAGTTGATAAATACTTCTCGGGTTCTTTATGATCGTAGAATACCCATGACATTGAAAGAAAAATTCTATCTGGCACGTTTAAGACCAGCACTTACTCTACGAGTCAGAATGTAAACATGTCCAAAAGTGAGTAGCGAAAATGAGAATGTTGAGATAGATGACAATACGCTAAGAGATAACAGCAAGAAATTAGTAAAAAATTAGATGTTACTCCCTTATTGAGGATAAAATATGAGAGAAATGATTGAGATGGTTTAGGCAATGCAATGTGGCTACTTAGTGTGTTGAATAGAAAAAATGATGGGATCATAGTTAATGGAATAATGAAAACTAAAAAGAGGCCTCAGCAAACCTGGATAGAGGCGTAGTGCTTAATTTAAGCTGACTACAAAAAAAAAAAAAAAAAAGGATTTATGTCACCAACAACAAAAACTTGGAAAAAGGCTTTGCTGTTGGGAGGTGTGTGTATTACCAACTTGCCATGGTTATTCTCAATTTACCAACTCGTTCAATAATGTTTCCACAACATCTTGCTTAAGCGGCTCAAGTGCCCAAGTGAAGGGGTACAAATGCTATACACATATCATTTATGCCACACAGCACATATTGTCAAGGCAAGCACCTTGGTGCTTTTGGCACTAATGTGAGGCAAAACATGCTCAACTCCTTTTTATTTATTCTCCCCTGCTATTCAACCTGTCCTTTGGAAAAAGAGCAGGAATGTGTCCTAGGAACCACTACACTAACCATAAAGAGCATAATTGAAAAAGTAAAACAACTAGAGTATAAACAAATCCAAACCTTATCTATTCACAACATTATCCTCTCTTCTCTACCATTTCTCTCTTCATCCAGCCCTCAACCACTGACAATAACCAAACACCACTAGTAACACTCTTCAAGGTACTTTGTTTTAACCTTTTTCTTTCTGTAACTCCTATTAATTATTCATCTTTGCATCTGCTTTTATACTTTCAACTTTTACATTTCCTTTCCTTTTCTTTTTTAACATAATTTGTCAAAGACCATTGTTGGATTTGTTGGATTTTTTGAAATGGCCAAAATTCAAACTAAGAGAACTTGAGAAGTTCTGTACACGGTTACATTTAATCTTGTGCAAACAACATAATGCCAGGGAACAACTCAATTGAGGCTTGCCATTGCCCACGCCCAACTAATTAAATAATGTGCAACGGTAGGGTGGAATACTAAAATTAAGTTTGGCCCCAAGTTCTAAAAATGGTAATCGTTTTAAACTAGACAGGTTTAGAGTTGAACCCAACTCACCCAAACATCAAAGATAAAAAGAGAGTGGAGAGTTAGAAGACCCTCACTAGTAAATTAGCTAGTGAAGGTCTAAATAAATGAGTATAGTGAATTAACTAGTCTCTAATGAACAACTTTTGAATACCAAAACAAATGATGCCACTTGATTAACATAATTACATATAATCAAATGGTGTATCTCTTCTACAGATGTTTCTGGGAAAGAATTTACAATAAATAGTGTGGTTCATTCGTTCCTGATTTTGACCGACTTGTCTAAGAGTCACTTGAGGAATACAAACATTCACTTGGCCCATTTTAGAAAGATATGGAGTCAACTCCTTCCTATTCAATTTCAATTGACTGATTATCAAAATTAAAAACCAGTGCCATTCAACTTGATCTAGATGACATACAAAACATAAAATCCAAAATTGAAGTTAATATTAGATTTTTTTCCCCCTGTTCATCAAATGGGCACAAATGGACATTTATTAATGGTGAGTTCCTTATTGTTTGGAGCATATATAAACATGACCCAAACAATTTGATTATGATCGAGACACTTTAACCCATGCACACCAGATTTGTTAGATATAAAACATCCTACACTATAATCGAGACAACTTGTGATTAAGAACATAAAGTTTTTGTGCCTACCTGATGGATAGGAACAAAACTCATAATCAGGTCAGTTTTTGTTTTTGGGCACTTAACAATAGATCAAGATGAATGAAGTGGGTTTTCAATTCAGAATGTTCATTTAAGCCAATTCAGTTTTCTTGTACTCTTTACAAACTTAAAAACAGCCAGTTCATATGCTTTTTTAAAACAAAAAACACATGGTTCAGAAGTACTATTCAATGTAATTTCCAACTATACTTTCAAGGGAAATTTTTTTTTTAATTAAAACTTATCAACTAAACTGGAGCCAATTATACCAGATTTTGATGTGGTATAGCTTCAGGTTTCAAGTAAAGTAGTTTTCTAATAAGTGTTTGTCTGGACTCTCATCCTACCGTGTGGTGTAAGGATGATGAACAAAAAAATGTGAGTAACTCTTATAGACTATAGAGACATCAAGGATATCTAAGTTAAGGAAGAGTCCTACAGAAATTGCTCAATATTTTCCCTAGGATTTCCAGCATTAGTTAGAACCCACTATATCAAAAAAAAATCAGCTCTTCCTAAGTAACACATAGAAATCTGTATGGGTTGCAATACTGTCTGATTTATTTATCAAAACCGACCAAAAGGAGGTTTTCTCCCGTAACTCATATAGAAACTCTGTTTGTCGGTCCGTCCGTCTTCTCCTTCTTCTTCCTCTCTCAACTCCCCCTACTTCTTCCTCCTCCTTCCTTTTCCCCTCTCCTCCTCCTGACCAGACAGCCAGTTTTTCACCGACATGAGCGGTACACTAGCATTATTATCTAAATAAAATCATACGAGTTACAGAAACATGATGAGATTGCTTAATGTGGAGCAAAGTAACCACCCAAAATTCTCCAATTTTACCCCAAAAACACAAAAGCTTCAATTTTAGCAACCAGTTCCACATTATCCCAACCTAGCAACAGCTTAGAATCAAATACTAAGTCAGCTATCAGTAGCCCCGAAACTAATTGGCAACCATAAGAAAGAATGAACTTGTGCTCTTAAAAAAAAAGTTCAAAACTTTGGTACCTTGACAGAAATGGTACCAGCCAGGGCATCAAGATCCTCGAGCAGCTTCCCGATCCTGACCTCGTTCCAAGGATCCCTGTACTGCTCTCTCAGGATGAAATCCGTCGAGAAATTGTACCGGACGCTGATCCTGCTCTGCGCCGGCGTCCTCGTCAGCAGCTCCGACTGCGGCGGCCCATCGCCTTTCGAACCATCGAGAAGCCTCTCGAAGATGCTGGATCGAGCCTCCCAGAGGGCGTTGGTGACGGGGGAGTGGTACATTCCGGGCCACAGGCTGAGGGGCTTTCGGATCGAGGAGGAGGCGTCGATGTGAGGGGCGGAGCTAGGGTTAGGGTTAGGCTTTTGGAAGGGGGAGGAGAACGTGGAGGTGATGGCGATTGGGGATGGGGGATCCATTGAAGAAGAAGAGGAGAAGGGCCTGGTTCTTGGAATGATCGAGAGGAGAGAAGAGTAACTGCAGGGGTATTTGAGAGGGAAGAGACTTTTCATCGTGACGGAGGGAGGGAGGAGTTTGTTTGGGGGTTGGTTTCTCGAAGAATGTATTTTTTTAGTGTAAAAAAGATTAATTAGTTTTAATAGTTTCTTTATTAGGATTTGATTTGGACTTTCTTAGTTTTAGGAGGAAGAAAGAGATCTGGATTTGCTATAGAGCATGTGCGTGTGCCAATCGGTGGAGGAGTCGAGATTTCACAAACGGTGGCACAAACGGTAGATATGTGTATTATTGGTTGTTGATATCTCTTAGAAAAGAATGGATATTTCCACCTAAAAAGTGATGAAGGCACTCCACAAAAAATTATAAGTGTGACGTTATATTTTTGGACACGGTTACTCTTGTTAAAAAGTTCAAAATATCCTTCCTTCTTCTTCCTCTTTCTTTCTCCAGTGAACGACAGTGCTCCCCCTTCCTCTGGGGACCCCCTTCTCTGCCTCCCTGCAAGCACCCCCTAACCCCCGCCTGGCCACCCAGGCCCCCTCGGCCCTCACCACGCCACCCCCCCCCCCCCCATCTGTTCGGCCGGACGTGGACGAACAGTTCTGCTCTGTTCGGCCACTTTCGGCCGAACATATGAGGGGGAGTGCGAGGAGAGGGAGAGGGGGTTCGCTGGAGGAAGGGAGTCGGAGGCAGTGGGGGGTTCGTCGGAGGGGGGGAGGGGGTTAAGAGGGGAGGGGGTTTCACTGGCGAAAGGGAGTGGGGGGGTTCGTCGGAGTCAGGGGGTTTGCCGGAAGGGGGTTCCCCGGAGGAAGGGAGTGGGGGTTCGCCAGAGTGGGGGAGGGGTTGAGAGGGGAGGGGGTTTATCGAAGAAAGGGGTGAGGCGTTTGCCGGAGTGGGAGAGGGGGTTTAGGGGCCGGAGGAAAGGGGTGGGGGTTCACCGGTGGGGGCAGGGGGTTGAGAGGGGAGGGAGGGGGGTTCGCCAGAGGAGAGGGTTTTGGGGGGGTGGGGGGGTGGGAAGAAGGGTTTTTTTGAATTTTTTGAAATTTTGAGGGGTGCCTTCGGTCACTTTTTGGGCTGCCTTCATCACTTTTGGGGTAGCAATATCCGTTCTCCTCTTAAAAGAATTAGGGCATTTTTCAAGCGACGCTGGGAGGCACAAATCAAAACCGAGAGTATTTTCCGGGCATGGCCGCCCTCACGGCCCCGCCACTGGTGCCGTCTGTTAGGAAGTTGGGAGTTTGGTCAAATTTCTATTAATAAATTTTTGAAAAAAATGAAAATGAAGAATATTTCTACCTCATTTTTAGAAGTAGAAAGATCACCCTGTCGATCCGTTCCCCACGATCACATGTACAACAAGATACAAAGATTTATTTGCCTATTTACTTCTTTCTATAGTTTTCCATTATAGTTGTTTATATATTGTAGATTTATATATGATGAGACAACGATCTCTCTGCTTCCCTTTAAATTATGATATACTAATTGTGTTCTCTTTCCTTCCTTCTTTTTTTCCCCTTCTTTTTAAGTCTTTTTGCCATTTTCATTGCTTCTAATGTTCTGAAGCTCACAATCCCCAGAAGAATGCACAAGGACAAGAACACCAAAGAAAGGTAATAAATATGTGAAACGTGTTTTAAAAGTTCATCTCAAAGGATTGGTCAAGCAGCATAAGTTGACCTGGACCTATAGACGTCCATATGATCTGAATTTGGAAGTCAGATAGCTAAATTTAAGGCAAATCTGAATTCAAAAATTCACACGTAGAAAAGCTTCTTTCAGCCTGTCTATGCATCAAACTGAGACACTGAAGTAATATTATTCCAGAGATGAAGCAGAGGCCCTTGAACCAGTCACAAGGCAAAAGGACAAGCACGCCGAATGAAACGATCTTTGCAACTCAAAATTTCACATAAGATAGCTTCAGTTTGCTAAAGACAATAACATCTGGGTTACGAAGTAGAAAAAGAAATGATTGTGAAACATAAAAACCATTTCTTTTACCTACAATGTAAGAACCAGTGTCAAATGAAATTAATTTACAGCATATTTACATTGGATGTAATTGGTATACAAATACAAGCACTGTTCACCTCCTACCCATGGCAAAAGATCAGCAAGCAACTACATGAATAATTTCGTGACAAATTAAAGTTACAAAAGCAGCAAATTGGGTGGAGAGACTCTTTCTCAGTAAAGATAAATTACAGGGTTATTTGTACTGTATCGTTGTCCCTTGGCTGAGATCAGAACTCCGACTTCAAAAGCTTTATTCTAGGCTTAATGTTGACGCAGTCGAAAGGGTTCTCTTGCTCAACATGAATATAATCTCTTGTTTTCAACACCTGGTGAAAAAAAATGTAAAAGAAACTTGCAAATGTCATATCAAAGTTTCAAGGATCAAGAATCTGAGAACTCAGGAGTTACACAATACAGTCGGCTTCAATTTCTTTTACCCAGAATCACATTTTCCTGTATTGTGTTTGCAAAGCCATTGGGATACACAATTTTCTTATTGTGCTTTTAAAGTATTCGAGATGGCAGAGGACAACTATATGCAACTTTTTTAAAAACCCAATAAACTCCTGTTTCTAGGAGTTTAAAAAAACAAAAAACAAAAAATACTCTATAAGATCAGATGCATTTACAAAAAAAAATTGAACAAATATCTTGAAAAGTTGAGTTGAAAACAAGGGTGAAGTGTCTGATGCCAAAAATCAACCCAGAGAGTTTCTACCTCAGTTTGAATTGTGATAAAATACACTCTCACGAAAACCATTCATATGAAACTATACAGCAAATCCTACACCTAATACCACCAATAAAACTCAGGCATCTGCTCACAGGTGAAAAACCATAATCATAATCCAAATGCCTTATCAAATATGTTCCCAATTTGACTGTAAAGAATTAGATTTGTCACTTCTCTCAACTAAGGAACCCAATCAGCAAAAAGGAAAGGTATTAGGACTATATAATTCTTATTTTCTACATATAGGAAAAAAAAATTAGCTAAATATTAAATCCAGTGAACTAATGAAGTTCTGTAAGGCCCGAGGAGAAGATTGACGCACCAGAGTCTCAAAGAACATTCTAGATGCTTCTTTGCGACTTTTACCGGCTAAAAGATGATCAATAGCAAGTGATTTCCTTCCACGCCCAGATTCTTGATCAAACATATTTTTCAGGTACCTTGCGACACCCCTACAAAGATTCACAAGGATATCAGATTCTTCGAGCACAGTGATGTTAACAACAGCACACTGCTAAAGAATTCAAAGCACAGTGTGTGTGTGTGTGTGTGTGTGTGTGTGTGTGTGTGTGTGCTTGCGTGCATGTGTGATTGTAGTAAAAGACACCTTGTGCGAGAAGACCATCCGCTGTTCTCCAAAGTCTGGGCCTCCTCGGTATTTGGTACATCATCATTTGTTTCTTCCTCATAGTCAACTTCATCATCTACATTTAGAAAGTCTAGTGGACAACAGAAAGAAAAACCAAGGTTAAAAACCACATATGATCCACGCATTTTGCACAATTGGAATCAGAAAGTTACAGACAATACATGATTGGCATATGTGCTACAACATTCCATGTATGTCTCGCAAGTACACCATCCATGCTTTACAAACAATTAAGGGCAAAAATCACCCATCTATTATATAAACCATACTTGTTACTTTTCCAGCCTAAAAGGACTCACCCATCTTTGCCAGAGCAGCCTCACTCATCACTATTTCTGACAGGTAGTTATTATCTTGAATTGAAACCCGCTAGCTTAAATAGGTATGCCAGCTATGGCTTGATCCATTATAGCCATAATGGCAAAATTTTCAGTAACATTTCCATCTTGGAATATTGGATGGAAAGCCCAATCTAATTTAATTTTAAAAAATGGAATACATATTTATTTGAATGAGAGTGAAAATGAATCAAGGTAAATGATATTCCACAGAAACGAAATGCTCACACACAAAAACAGGGAAGCCTACACCCATATAAATGTCAATTAAGGTAAGAGAGGAATTAATTATCTGCCAGACTAAACAATGCCGTCAATGGCAGCAAGGTAACTACAAATAAACGTGAATTCTCCATCAAGAATGTGAAAAATACTAAAAAAAACTTGCAAGTTCCATATTAAATGTCATGGAAGATGAGCTTCTCCACACATCAGAAAAACATAAAGAGATAGCAGTTTAAAAAAAACATAAATCTAGATTAAATAAGACAGAACATTTTGAAAAGCTGTCATTTAGTCATCTGGTTTCACATTTAGGCTTCAGCAGCCTCTGAGGCATTCTTGCCAAGCAACTAGGTAAGAAATAAAAAAAAGTAAGAATAGAGGAGCTTGAACACTCCTGGAACACTTAAGCAGGAAAAGGGAGAAAATCAAATTGCGGAAAAGGAGGAAGCAGAAAAAGAAAACGAAAAAAGAAATTATGCAACTGTGATATAGAAGTAATGGAAGATAAAACCCTTGTTGGCAATCTCAATTATCACAACTTAATGTACATCTAGATTTCAGGACATGTGTTGTACCTGAATTACGAAACTTAGTAACAAGATTTAATATTTATTGCAGAAATATCATCCAACAAGGTTATAAAAATGGATTTCAGGACAATTACTACTGCATGCAATGAATACTATAGCTTGAAGTCTTTTATATCAAATGATGTCTGGTGAGTATGCCACTATGGTAAGCTGGTAGCTTCCATCATTTATGGTAAATAAGCTCTGAAGCTATTAATATTAAAAAATTAAAATGATAGTCAAATAGGTACTTTCAAAATGAGAGTACTTTCAAAATGAGAGTTCTTTTCCCTCAAGCAAGGCTTCGGTATTTAAAATCCTTTGCAACCTATTATGAATTTGGCGCTATTTGTAACGGCCAGGCTTGATCAAACCCTACTTTAAAAGTTCCCATTTCCCCTATATGCAGTGAAGGTGTAAGGGTGCAAATAGAATTGGGTTTGGCCCACTGGCCAAAAGATGGGTTGAGCTTGGATTAGGATTTTGAAAACTTGGGACTGGTTTGGACTTAAAACTTTCATCCCAAGTTGAACCTGGGTTGGGCATGGGTTGACACTAAACCATGGTTCAAAGACTCGGCCGAGTCGGAGATGAGTCGACCGAGTCGTATCCGTCTCGGCCCGCTCCGAGACGAGTCCGAGTCACGAGTCGTCGACTCAACTCAGAAGAGACTGACTCGGCCGAGAATCTGAGTTGACTCGGTCGACTCGGTGGATTCACGGCCGAATCAGTCGTGACTCGGCCGAGTCGACCGAGTCGACTTTGATTCTCGACCAAAACGTATATTCACCCGTGACGAACGAGTATAAAGAAAAAAAGAAAAAAAAAACTTACCGCTCTCTCGCTCAGATCTGGAGATCACCGCCACTGCCCGATCGTCGCAATTCAATATGAAAATAATTACATTAGCATGTATTTATGAATGTAATTTGTGCAATTTACTATATTGTGCATGTATTTTGATATGCTTCTACCAACGACGTGTGTATTTATACTTTCGCTTTATGTTTAGTGTACTAAGTGATATTTTTAGACATATGATACATGTATGTGGATGTCCACATTTTTTAAAGATTTTTCGTGATTTTTTCAGAATTTTTTGAGCTTTCTATGTAGCGTTTTGCGCGTATCGCCCGAGAGCGATCCGAGTCACCGAGACCGATCCGTCTCAGTGCCCGCCGAGTTGACGGCCGAGACCACGACTGTGAACCATGCACTAAACCTAACCCAAGTCCAACCCGATGCAAGACGGAAAGGACAAAACTAAAGTAGGGTTTGTAATGGGAATGGAGAAAGAACAAATCTAAAATTTATGAAAATAAGGGAAAAGATAAAGATTTAGGCCTCACACTCAAGAGAATTGCTCTCCCACTCCATGTCACATGCTCAAATACTCAAAAGAACCCAAATAAGGTTTCAATCTCTCAATAATTCAATCATACATTCCCCTCAAACAAAATTCTACATAAGAATATATAGAAAAAAGACCATGTGCACTACTTGTATCTCAAATAAAGAAAATAAAAAACTAACAAAGAAATAAAAGACTAACAAAAGAAATAATAGAGACTACTCATGCACCGCGCGTGCACACAGTAAACTAAATAAAAGAACTAGATCATTAATGTCCCCATCTGATACCAAATTTGACGCAAGACGTTAAGGGAAAAAAACTACGGTTTGTAGTAGAATTGGGGGAAAATAAATCTTGGGTTTATAAAAAAATTAGGGGGAAAATAAAGATCCAAGCCTCACCCCCAAGAGAATCGCTCTCCCAATCCATGCCTCACGCACAAAGATTCAAAAGAACCAATTAGGGTTTCAATCTCTCAACAAGTCAATCATACATTCACCTCAAACAAAATTCTACAATAGTATATATAGAAAAGAGGCCACACGCACTACTTGTGCCTCAAAAATAAAGAAAATAAAAAAAATAAAAAAACTAATAGAAGACAACTCGTGCATCGCACGTGCACAAACTAAACTAAATAAAAGAACTAGATCAAAATGCCCAGTTCCAGCCAAATTGGGGCTGAAAGTTTTACTTTTGGTCAAACCTTTCAATTAAATCTAAAAATAAGTTTAGTTGATAGTACTTATACATAAAAACTATGTAAGACCACTCCTGGCTCTTGAATATCATATTTTCTCCCTATTTTCGCTTTATTCAGCTCTCTTATATGGCCTAGTTCAGGCCAATCATTACTGAAAGTTTTAACTTTTGGTCAACCTTTCTAATTAAGACTAGAAGTAAGTTTAGTTGATAGTATTTATACATAAAAATAATGTAATACAACTCCTGACTCTTGAAAATCACGATTTTTCCCGTTTTGCCCCTATTCAGCTCCTATATGGCCTAGGTCAGGCCAATCGGGGATGAAAGTTTGAATTTTTAGTCAAACTTCATGATTAAGACTAATAATAAGGTTAATTGGTAGTATGCATGCATAGTAACTATGTAATACTTCTTCCGGCTCTTGAAAACTACATTTTATCCCTATTTGGGCCCTACTCGGCACTTATAAGCCTAGCTCAGGCCAATAGGTTGAAAGTTTGGCTTTTGGCCTAACTTTCTAATTAAGACTTAAAATAATGTTAATTAGCAGTAATTGTACATAGAAACTTTGTAATACTACTTTTGTCTCTTGAATACTGTATTTTTCTCATGTTTATTTCTTATTTTGCTTTTATATGGCCTAGTTCAGGTCAATCAGGCTGATGTTTGAATTTCGGTCAAACTTCTCGATTAAGACTAGAAAAAGGTTAATTGATAGTATTTGTACTTTGAAATTATGTTATACAACTCTCCGCTCTTTAGAACCATGTTTTCTCCCCCATTGGGCCCTATTCGGGTCTTATATGACCAGTTTAGGCCAATCGAGTATAAAATTTTGACTTTTGGTTAAACTTCCCAAGTACAACAAGAAACAAAGTTAACTGATTGTTTTTGTACATAGAAACAATGTAATACCACTTATGACCCTTGAAAACTACATTTAGGCCCTATTCGGCACTTTATAAGGCCTAATTAAGGCCAATCGGGCTAAAATTTTGACTCTTGATCAAACTTCTCAATTAAGACTAGAAATAAAATTAATTACTTGTATTTGTATATAAAAACTATGTATTACCATTTCTGGCTCTTGAGAACCATGTTTTCTCCCCGTTGGGCCCTTTTTGACACTTATATGTCCTTATTCAGGCCAATCGGGGATGAAAGTTTGACTTTTGGTCAAACTTTCTAATTAAGAGTAGAAATAAGGTTAATTCATAGTAATTGTACATGGAAACTATGTATAGAGAAAAGGCCATGTGCACTACTTGTATCTCAAATAAAGAAAATAAAAAACTAACAAAGAAATAAAAGACTAACAAAAGAAATAATAGAGACTACTCATGCACCGCGCGTGCACACAGTAAACTAAATAAAAGAACTAGATCATTAATGTCCCCATCTGATACCAAATTTGACGCAAGACGTTAAGGGAAAAAAAACTACGGTTTGTAGTAGAATTGGGGGGAAAATAAATCTTGGGTTTATAAAAAATTAGGGGGAAAATAAAGATCCAAGCCTCACCCCCAAGAGAATCGCTCTCCCAATCCATGCCTCACGCACAAAGATTCAAAAGAACAATTAGGGTTTCAATCTCTCAACAAGTCAATCATACATTCACCTCAAACAAAATTCTACAAGAGTATATATAGAAAAGAGGCCACACGCACTACTTGTGCCTCAAAAATAAAGAAAATAAAAAAATAAAAAACTAATAGAAGACAACTCGTGCATCGCACGTGCACAGACTAAACTAAATAAAAGAACTAGATTGTTAATGTCCCCATCACAACCCAAACCCAAAGTGAGCTTAAACTAAGAGAAGCCCAACCCAATCGAACTAAATAATAATAGTATAATGAATATTATAGCAATATTTATATTTTTTTTAAAATTTTGTTTGATAATTTTATACGAAGAAGGATTACATCTTTATTGATATTTAAAAGAATTACGAAATTCATGAGCAAAGCGTTCCTTATATAGGCTCCAAACAATACAAATTATTAGGAGACTATAAGAATCCAAATATTATGACTCTATAATTAAAGTCGCTTATTATATGTAACATCCCTCCTTAAATTCATCACGACATCGAGAGTTTGTCTCACAAAGCACTGAAAAAGTAAATATTGAAACTAATAATGTGCTACAACAACAACAACAACAACTAAGCCATTTGTCCCAAGTATTTGGGGGTAGGCTAATAAAGTGCTAAAAATAAATTTGAAATTGCTAACATTGATGCCAAACTATTGAATTGTTGATGTCAATGTCAATGTTGAAGTTGCAAAAGAGACCAAAGTTGAACCAGAAACTAAATTGCGACTGAATCGAAAACTTAACCATACACATGCAAAGACAGTCTGAAACATTAAATAGTTACCTCCTTGGATAGGGTTAGGACCTTATAGATCCCCAAACTTAGTGTAAGAAGAGGTTTGATCCTTAAATTCAATAGAAAACAAGGTTTTCAAGATCCTCAAACTCAATTGAAGAAGAGGTTTAAAAGAATTCTCATAAATTGTCAAACTTAGCAGACGAAGATGTCTTAGATATCCTCACAGTCAGTACAAAACTCCTAAATCCAGGTAGTAAGACTAAACAGAACCCATCAATGCGTCTGGGATGCCAAGAACATAGAAGATTGACTCTTAAATCACCAAAAACACATTTCAATACACTAGTATACAACCAGAATGATTTTAACCATCAACTCATTAGATTTTTCATCTAATCTCCCACTTTTATTGTTTGTGATTCTTATTCAAAAAAAGAAAGAAAAAAAAGGATGAACAGTACTGATGAACTACATTGGGTGAACTTAACCGATTTCTTTTTGTTTTGGTAACAGAGGTTTGAGGTATATAGAAAGAAAAAAAGGAAAGAGAAAAGAGAAAGAACGAAGAAAGACTATTGAATGAAAGAAGAAAGACATGTTGGAACTTGTTTTGATGAAGACTTTTGTGAAGCATTTCATTTGGAGCTCTAGCACAAGACGAACCAAGAGTTCTTCATGATCAAGATGTCCCAAAGAGAGTTGATATGATGTGGTTTGTAATTGTGAAATAGCATGTCAAAAGCCTTGATACACACACACATATCATTGACCATTAGTCGACTTATAGTCCCTATTAGTCGACTAATACACTTGGTAGTCGACTAACCCAAACCCCCTAGTCGACTAGTCATGTGTCCAAAAGAAACCCAACTCTCTGTTTGTCCATTAGTCGACTTGACAGACAAACCTAGTCGACTAATAAACCTTGTAGTCGACTAACCCTATTCCCCTAGTCGACTAATAGCTGATCCAGTCGACTTAGAAAGTAGTTGCAGTCGACTTGATTCAGTTAACCAGAAAACTGTCAGTCGAACTTATCTTGACCTAGTCGACTAATACCTAAATGTAGTCGACTAACCTTTGGAAAATTGCCTAGTATAGTCGACTAACTCAAAAGACAAGTCGACTATAGGCAGTTTCTGACTGTTGGACAGTTTCTGTTATCTGATCTTTTGTGCAACGTTTTCCAACGTTTCAAACATTTGAATTGCACCTATAACTACCCTAACTAACCCTAGAGTGCAGCTATATATAGGGTTGTTATTCTAAAGGCCAAATACCAATCCTAATCTTCAGTTTTTCTAAATCAAAATTCTGTCAATCCTGAAAACCGTTCCCACTTCAGTTCTTCACCAAATTCTGATTCTCTAGTAAAGTTTTCTGAAGTTTTTTCTCCTATACTAGACCTTGTCCACGTTCATACACAATACCAAGGCTTATAGGAAAGTGTTGTAATACTCAAAGCAATCATTGTACACGGGTGTCTTCTTGGTGTAGAAGCAGTTGTACAAGGTGAAATTTGTTCTCTTGGTGTAGAGAGAAGGTGTACACATTTGGCAAAGGGGATTTGTCAAATGGTGTGCATGGTTGTGATTTTGGGTGTACAAAATCAAGGATAAAGGAAAATCTTAAGCGGGTGGCTTGGGGACTGGATGCAAGTCACGAGGACTGAACCAGGATAAATCTCTCGTATTTGCGTTTGTCTAAACTTTTCTGAGATTTGATTTCCTTTATTGCAAGTTTATTTATTTAACTTTAATCCTTCTTTGTTTTAGTATATGTGTTGACTTCGTATTTTAGATCCATAAGTGCCAACAGAAAAAGTTCCGCAATTGGCATCATCTCGGGACCAACAATTGGTATCAGAGCGAGGTCCTACAATTGGTATCAGAGCAAGGTCTCACATTCGGCATACAAGCCCTGCATACCTAGTCAACAACAAGGATGGCAACAGAGTTTTCATCATCCCAATTCAAGGAAGGACATTCTACACAACGTCCACCGCTATTTGACGGATCCAACTACAACTATTGGAAGTGTAGAATGAAGATCTACTTGCAATCGCTCAACTACGAACTTTGAAACATCGTAGAAGCATCGTACACCAAGCCAACAACCAACTACAGCGCTTGGAGTGATGATCAAAAGAAAAATGCGAACCTTGACGCCAAAGCGATGAATGCCTTGTTCTGTGCATTAACCAAAGAAGAGTTCAACAAAGTGTCAACAGCCACTTCTGCACATCAAATATGGCATACTCTTCAGGTAACACACGAAGGCACGAATAAAGTTAAAGAGTCTAAAATATCTGTTCTTGTCCACAGGTTTGAATTATTCAAAATGGAGGAGAATGAAACCATATCCGAAATGGTTACAAGATTCACCGACATTACCAATTCATTAGCATCCCTTGGAAAGGACTACACCCAAGTTGAAAGAGTTCGTAAGATTCTTCGTGCACTCACACCAGAATGGGAGAAGAAGACAACCGCAATTGAAGAGGCGAATGATCTCTCAACTATGACATTAGAAAACCTAATTAGTAATTTAATGGCATATGAAGTGCAATTAGAAGAAAGAAAGATGAACGACAACACCACTCAAAGAAGAGAGAAATTGCTTTCCATGCATCCTCCGACACGGACGATTCAAATGACGATGAAAAGGAGATGGCAATGCTTTCAAAGAAATTCAGAGATTCCTAAAGCAAGGTAATTTAAATGCTTTAATTGCAATAAACCAGGTCATATGAAGATGGATTGCCCTTTGCTTAAGAATAAAAGCAAATACAAGAGCAAAAAAGTTCAGAAAGGTGAAAGACTATGAAGCCTCATGGGAAAACAGTGATTCCTCGTCCTCTGACGAAGAAGAAACCACAGAACGTGTCAATCTTTGTTACATGGCACTAGAAGATGATGAGGTATCGTTTACTGAACTTTCAGATGCATTTCATGAATTATTTAATGATCTGAAAAATGAAAAATTGAAAAATAAAGTTTTATCAAAAGAAAATGAAAAACTTTTAAAGGAAAATTCATGTTATGCTTTACAAGTATCTTCTATAAATTCTCAACAAGATGAGTTTGAAAAAGTCATATCTTTGAAAAATGATAATGAGAAGTTTATAAAAGAGAACATTTTTCTTAAAAAGGAAACTGAGTCTTTGAATAAAAGGATTTCTATTTTAGATAAAGATATTTTCAGTTTTCAAAAAGAAATATGAAGATATGTTGAAAAATGTGACTAAGTTCAATCAAGGAAAAGAAAATTTGAATGATTTATTATCTTTTCAGAAGTTGTCACATAATAGTTATGGTATTAGATTTGTTGAAAAATCTTCATATTGTAGTAATCCATATAGTTCTTTTGTAAAAAGAAAGTCTAAGAAAAATAAGTTTATATGGATTCCTAAGAATTTAAGTATTCATGATAAAAATACCTATATTGCATCATACATTCATGATATATGTAATTCTTGCAATTATGTGTATACTAACAGGTGGAAACCAAATTCTAAATGGATTTGGACTCCTAAAGGTTAATATGTTCTTTTATGTTTGGTACCATCTAACGTTTATCTTGCAGGTACCATATAAAATTGATAAAAACATGTATATATATATATATATATATTAAATGATATATTTGTTGCTGGGGGAGAACAAAGTATTTCTCTATCTGTTATAACCCAATTTCTGCAGGGGGAGGAAAATATAATTTATTTTCTGCAGGGGGAGCACTTGTGCACACAAAGTGTCATCATCAAAAAGGGGGAGAATGTTGGAACTTATTTTGATGAAGACTTTTGTGAAGCATTTCATTTGGAGCTCTAGCACAAGACGAATCAAGAGTTCTTCATGATCAAGATGTCCCAAAGAGAGTTGATATGATTTGGTTTGTAATTGTGAAATAGCATGTCAAAAGCCTTGATACACACACACATATCATTGACCATTAGTCGACTTATAGTCCCTATTAGTCGACTAATACACTTGGTAGTCGACTAACCCAAACCCCCTAGTCGACTAGTCATGTGTCCAAAAAAAACCCAACTCTCTGTTTGTCCATTAGTCGACTTGACAGACAAACCTAGTCGACTAATAGACCTTGTAGTCGACTAACCCTATTCCCCTAGTCGACTAATAGCTGATCCAGTCGACTTATAAAGTAGTTGCAGTCGACTTGATTCAGTTAACCAGAAAACTGTCAGTCGAACTTATCTTGACCTAGTCGACTAATACCTAAATGTAGTCGACTAACCTTTGGAAAATTGCCTAGTATAGTCGACTAACCTTTGAAAAATTGCCTAGTATAGTCGACTAACTCAAAAGACAAGTCGATTATAGGCAGTTTCTGACTGTTGGACAGTTTCTGTTATCTGATCTTTTGTGCAACGTTTTCCAACGTTTCAAATATTTGAATTGCACCTATAACTACCCTAACTAACCCTAGAGTGCAGCTATATATAGGGTTGTTATTCTAAAGGCCAAATACCAATCCTAATCTTCAGTTTTTCTAAATCAAAATTCTGTCAATCCTGAAAACTGTTCCGACTTCAGTTCTTCACCAAATTCTGATTCTCTAGTGAAGTTTTCTGAAGTTTTTTCTCCTATACTAGACCTTGTCCACGTTCATACACAATACCAAGGCTTATAGGAAAGTGTTGTAATACTCAAAGCAATCATTGTACACGGGTGTCTTCTTGGTGTAGAAGCAGTTGTACAAGGTGAAGTTTGTTCTCTTGGTGTAGAGAGAAGGTGTACACATTTGGCAAAGGGGATTTGTCAAGTGGTGTGCATGGTTGTGATTTTGGGTGTACAAAATCAAGGATAAAGGAAAATCTCAAGCGGGTGGCTTGGGGACTGGATGTAGGTCACGAGGACCGAACCAGGATAAATCTCTCGTGTTTGCGTTTGTCTAAACTTTTCTGAGATTTGATTTCCTTTATTGCAAGTTTATTTATTTAACTTTAATCCTTCTTTGTTTTAGTATATGTGTTGACTTCGTATTTTAGATCCATAAGTGCCAACAGAAAAAGTTCCGCAATTGGCATCATTTTGGGACCAACAAGATAATGAGGGTGCGTCAGATGGTGAAGGCTTGAATAAAAAAACATAGGGCTCCCGTATCATGTTAAACTACAAAGCACTACATCTTTTACCATTATTCATATTTAGAAGAATTACAAAATACAGTTACACAAAACCATAAGCAAAACTCTCTTTATAAAAAAAGACTCCATAAAAGACCAAATCCTAATCAGATTATAACTCGTAATATCACTAGGAGACTATAAGACTCCAAGTACTATTAGGACATTCTATATCAACGTTGGTTATTATATCTAACAAGATGAAAGGAGGGTTGTGGCAGTGACGGTGATGAAGCGGCAGAAGCATAAGAGAAGGGGAAAGAGCAACAAGGGAAGGAGGGACAAAAAACGGAGGATCATCTATAAAACAACACTATCTAAAGAAAAAAGTCTTAACATATTTGATCATCAGAGCTCTTCGTGTTGTTGGAGTGGAGTCAACAGACTCAACACAGTGTTGGAGGGATGGAGCACATAGCAAACCCTAGAAAAGGAATTTGGAACTATAATCGAATGAAAGAGAAGGGCGACATTTATCTTACTAAGCGGGATGGATCACCAGGTGAAAACCTGTTCTAAACATCAGCGCCACTTCTTGTGCGCTTTGATTGGGGCACGCGACGTTGTGAAGCACACACCTTACTTACACATGTGCCCCATCTTGCCAAAACATGAGGCTATTGCCTCGGAGCATCCAAGACAACATTGGTTAACTACAATTTTTTTACAAAAACCATTTTGAGGCATTGAGACCACAATGAATGATGTGGTAATCATCCATTTTTTAGGCATGCTATTTAAAAAGAGAAATCTAGGGGATCCTATGTATCCCTCCATAATCTTCCAAGCCGAGGGAGGAGCCTAGGGGAGAAGAAGTCACCTCATCCCATCCGTTGAAGAAAATTCAGGTTATCCCCGTGTAATCATGTCGCCCAATTGGCATTAAACATGAATTATCCTTGCTAGCCCTCATCTATATAAGCAATTATCACTTACACTTGTCTGTTCTCGCAAAATTTATAATGACATCTAGTCAGCGTTTTTCCCCAAACAAAGACTGACAGATTATCCAGACTGAAGTTCAGTGGAGATTATGAGAACCAATAATGAGGTGGTCCAAATAGAAGGCATTTGCATCGTTTTATAAAAATGGAAAGATATGTCAAGATCAAGCATGAACCATACTATATCCGAAAAAATTCTTATCATTAGCAAGGTATAGAATTGGAGACATGAAAATCTATAAAAGATCAAATTTGTATAAAAGAGAAGAAGTCAAATTGTAACTCTCAATCATAGATTAGAAAGGAGAGTACCTGTATCGATGTCATCAATTGCACTGCAGAAGTCCTGTGCAGCAATAAAAAAATATAAAAAACCAAAAGAATAGTCAGGATGGTACTGACATAATCTCAAGGAATGATTGATAAATTAATTGCAGATAGACAAACCAAAAGTATAACATACTGCATAAAATTGATGTAAAGTAAATGAGAGCAAAGTCATTTGTCATCGTGCATCTGTTTATTTATAAACTATAATTTAATTGTATGTATATTTTCATGTGAACTTACACTGGACTCTCTTGTAGCAGCAAATTCCATTGAAGTGCTTTCTACGTCCACACCAAATTCTATGTTCATGCTGGAATTCTCACCAACTGCGGAGGGAACACGTTCGCTTTCAGCAGAAGGCAGAATTGAAAATGAAACCACATCAGGCCTTTCTCCACCAGGAACCTCAGAAAGAGGGCTTTCGTCATCTACAACAGTTTCACACCCTGAGGTGACCTTCCCTCTATCAGGGTCCATGACCTGGTGATTGCTGGTAACTGGTCCACCACCAACTATGGCTATATCTGGAACTGAAGCATTTGCATATCCAGTAACAGTTGGGGAATCTGCGGGGAAATCTGTCCCCACTTCAACAATAAATCTATCCAGCATAGAGACCGATGCCCCACCATTGTCATCCTTGCCTACATTGGCTGCACCATCATGAGGGCAATCTAAATTAGTTACATTTACTATATCCACACCCATGTCTTCCACAGTTATGGATGCAGCTTTAGCCTTCGAGAAATCTTCCACTTGAAGTGAAGTGTCTACCCTGCTTCCAGCTGCACAGTCAGCAGAAGTGAAGTCCTCAAAAGATGTGCTGTTAGCTACATGTAGAATGTTATCATTGACCTCAGCAAGCTCATGAGAAGTCTGGAATACTTTATTCAGTGAATTCTGCTCTTGATTAGAATGTGTAACCATCTCAATCCCAGAATGTTCAAGTGTATCCAGCCCTGTTCTTGAAATTGTAGTGCCCTGTAAATCGTCATGACGGAGGTCAAGTGGGGATTCTAATCGCTCTTGAGCATCAACAGAGAGAGCATTTTTGCAACTTTCTGCCTCAATTAATTTGAATGTGCCGAAAGGTCCCTGCATTTCACCATCAACAGTCTTTGGTTCAACTGCATTATGCTGAGCCATTTCTCTGTCATCAGCATCCCTAAAAAACACTGAACTTTTAGAAAGTTCCACCTCTATTGCTGCTTCACCACTAGAACGGTGTCCACTGATTTGAGAATGTACATTTTGTCCCAGATCATATCTCCGAGTGAGCAACGTATTCAAGTCTTCAGATATACCTGCGGGTAGAAAATAACAGTTACCAAAAGAAGAATGTATAACCACCACAGTAGAGATATTTACTCATAAATCATTAACAAAGACACCCGTAAACAGACACTCTCATGATATGTTGATAAGAAATATAAAGCAAATGTCCGACATCTTTACTATTATAACTACAGAGTCTTGGCATGTCAACCTCCCCCTTTGCGTGCAGACTGTTCTCCTTTTACAACTGCATGTGGGGCCCATCTTATTTTCTCAGTTAGTTCATTTACTTTAGTCTCCTATTTAGTCGGCCATATATTAACACCTGCGTAACAGTTTGCTCTTTTTCCTTTGAAAATTGGGAGACTATTGTGTCAACATATCTACTATTATACTACAAAGTCTTGGTGTGTCAACCTTCCCCCTTGCATGATGGATGCTCTCCTTTTGTAACAGGATGTGGACCCCATCCATTTCTCAGTCAGTTTCATTTATTTGAGTCTCCTATTTTGTAGGCCATATATTAACAAGTGCACAACAGCATTGCTTTATTCGTTTTGGTAATCGGGAGTCCATCATGTCGATTTCTCCCTTGCATGCTGGCCGCTCTGTTTTGTTCACAATTGAAACCACAAAAGGTAGGTGGGTCGCACTATCATTCAGTTTTCTTCATGCTAGCTATTCCGTGCATGTGCTGTTGTGCATGTGTTTTGATAATTTTTAGTGATTTACTTGATATGCAAATGCATCACACATACAAATTAATAGTGATGAGAAACTTTAAAGTTAATTTACACAGCATGCTCACCGGTGAACATGGATTCACAGAAAATGTCATCTTCTAGTGAACTCTTTTGGATCCTCCAAATTTCAGGACGTGTGCAAGGAGCCTTCTTTCGCATGCAACGTATATCTTCGGTATTGATCAATTGTTGCCGTATTGCACTGACAAATGGGGAAAATTACACTACATCAGAAACCTTGATACAAAATACAAGCATATGCCAATTGTAACCAAAATCACAGACACGAGACTAGATATCCAACCAAGAAGTTAGTTTTAAAAAACAACAAAAATAAACCCATTATCCTGATTTTCTGGGGTCAACTCCATGGATCTTAATTGACCATCATTTCTTTAAATTTTTTTTTTTTTTTTTTGGGTGGTGGTGGGTTCATGGTTCAAAGACTCGGCCGAGTCGGAGACGAGTCGGCCGAGTCGTATCCGTCTCAGCCCGCTCCGAGACGAGTCCGAGTCACGAGTCAGTCGACTCAACTCAGAGGAGACTGACTAGGCCGAGAATCGGAGTTGACTCGGTCGACTCGGCATTATGATGATAATTTTGTGCCTCATCGCAATTCAAAGTGGAAATAACTATATTAGCATGTATTTATGAATGTAGTTTGTGCAATTTACTATATTGTGCATGTATTTTGATATACTTCTACCGACGACGCGTGTATTTATACTTTTGCTTTATGTTTAGTGTCTTAGGTGATATATTTTAGATATGTGATATATGAATGTGGATGTCTACATTTTTTTAAGATTTGTCGTAATTTTTTCAGAATTTTTTTAGCTTTCTATGTAGCGTTTTGCGCGTATCGCCCGATACCGATCCGAGTTGCCGAGACCGATCCGTCTCAGTGCCCGCCGAGTCGGCGGCCGAGACCGCGACTGTGAACCATGGGTGGGTTTTGGGTGTGTGTGTGTGGGGGGGGGGGTATTCTACAGTCTCACAGGACTCCATACGCAGTTTCTTTAATTATCCACACTTCCTCCTCAACCTCACAACTAATATGAATGTTTAATCCTAAGCTCAGTAATTTCTTAGATTGGCAATATGTAAACTATTTGTCATGTCTTATCAGAATAACACTAGCATTACATTTTCACATATTTCACCAACTTAAAGACTTCCTACTAATTATAAATCCTTCACAGCTTTAAAGGTTGCTCTCACACATATCCCTTAGAAATAATCTACTCTCAAGTTTTATTAACAATGCAATACCTACTGCAAACAATATAAAAGTTGAGGTACATGTTTCTAATCACAAATAGAATTACTACAGTATTTTTTTTAATTCACTACATAGTTATCCTACGAATAAGCTTTTTATAGATTGACACAAACCATATCTAGCTATGTTTTCCTTCTGTTAAGATTGTCATCATTCGCCTAGTATTAACCAGACTGTTTCTCATAACAATGAGTGTTGATTTTCTTAGCTTCTTCTCTAATTATTCCATCTATATATCATTTTATAATTCATAGTTTAATTCCGCTATAGTCTGTGCAAAGTTGATAATTTAATTATGGCTAGAAAAGATAGCAAAGTGCTTCTCCTCTATTTTACAAGTGTTTTCTTGGCAGTTATAATTTTTCAAATATCTTACATATACTAAACCTTCTTCCCAGACAATCACAACTCAAGAGGGCATTATCAGGTCATATCTCCGTTTTCTTTTCTCTGAAACATTTTTATTATTCAACAACACTCATTGTTCCTATCATGCATTGATTAGCATAACATAAGTTCTATTTGATTCTCATCAAACAGCTCTAGGAAATAACTATCCTGGCCCTGGGAATTTTGATCTTCATTTGTAAACTAAAAGGATGTATTGTTGTCAAGTACCAAAAACAAGGGAAATAACCAGAGATGTTGCTTCTTGAAAATGCGCTAAGTAAGAAATAGTTATGAAGTTACTTTATATGATTTTTCCCTCTCGCAGTGTGTTGAAGTAAAAGTAACATTAGATACTTCTTATGTTCGTTGGTAAAGTAGGCCTCGGAATGCCTCTCCTCCAAAGTAATAAATAAAGGAGTGATCAAAATAATAATAGAGTTACTCCATGACTTTATAAGGAGGTTGAAAAAGAGGAACGATAACTTACAATCATGTGAGGACAGTGTATAGATAGGACAGAACTACAGAGAGATCAGATCTAGAATTCAAGAGAAACTGCATTTTCTTCTAATTTCTACTGAAGCGTTAGAGCTTCTCTTCAAAGTTCCTTACAAATTCTGAAATCTCTTTTCTTTCTCCACAATTCTCTTGATAAAGCTAAGAACTAATGAAGTCTATATAGATAGAGATAGAAAGACAGATCAGTCTGGAATTTAGGAGCAGCCGTGTTTTAGTCCGTTTTTTTGCAAATATTGGAGCTTCTTTTTGAAAGATCCATATGGAGCAATAAGTACCCTAATCTTTCTCTTAAATTCTTAGGTCAAACCTAGGCTTTTGAGTTCGAGTTAATTGTCCATGGCTCCAATCAAAAGAGTACAATTTTCTGCTATAAGATGTTGGATATCAACAAACTTGTTATTAAAAAGTTCAAAGGGGGGAAAGAAAAAAGGAGCATGCAGACTAGTGCACAACAGGGTTCAAAAATCGGCCAAATCGGAGACGACTTGGCGAGCGCCGCGACAATATCGAGACCCGGGTCGCAAGTTGCCTCGGATTTTTTACTGACTCGAGGCCGACTCGGCCTCAACTCGGTCGAATCGGCGAGTCTCGAGACGAGTCGGGACAACTCGACCGATTCGACCGAGTCAAGGCCACCCGAGTTGAGACCGAGTTGGTCATATTATACACCAGTGAGCTCACGAGATATAAAAGAAGGAAAAAAAATCGAAAACCTGATTGCCTCTTCCCCTCTTCCTCATCGTCTTCGCCTCAGCCTCGCCCGTGAGCCCCCTTCATTGTTCGCCTTCGACTTCACCGATGAGGTCGTCGCCCCTCCGCCGCCGCCGATCAATCCGGGTACCCTTCTCTCTCTGCTTTGTCGTTCTCACTACTGATCTCCCTCTCTCCCTCCAATCTCTCCCTCTCTGATCTCTCGCTCTCTCCATGTCTCCGATCTCACCCTCTGTCCCTCCGTCCCTCTCTCTGTCTCCCTCTCTCCAGCTCTCCTCTCTCCCTCTTTCTTCAGCTCTCTGTCTCTCCCTCTCTTCTGATCTCTCTATCCTCTCTCTCCCTCTCTCTTAATCTCTCTCTCTTGTTATCTCCGTCTCTCTTTTAATATCTCTATCTCTCTCTCTTTTAATCTCTCTCTTTTAGTCTCTCCCTTACCCTTTTAGTTTAATTTAATGCTTAGTTAATTTAATTTAGTCAATTTAATGCTTAGTTGATTTAATTTAGTAATTTGAAAGTATAGATTTAGTATAATTTAAATTTAATTTAATAAGATATAGTTTAATTTTTAAAAGTATAGACTGCAAAAGGAATTGATCCTTACATGTTCTCATCGAAACAGAAAACAATCAAAAACATGTTCTCCTCGAAAAGTGTTAAAAAAATTAGAAAAGTCATTTCAAAGTTTTTCCTCTTAGATGAAGTTATTCGTCGTAGTGAGAAAAGTAAAAATATAAGAGAAGCAGATAATGATGATGGTGAAGATGTGAGGATTTTATCAGTTTTAGTAGTGACGATGGTGAAAATGATAATGACACTGGTGATGAAGGCGATGACAGTAATGGCGGTGATGACAGTAACGTGGCCAACAAAGATGCTTATTGAGGAACTTTTGGTGTTGGTGGAAGCCAACAAAGTGATGTTATGTCGACGTATCCAAATTATTATACCCCATAAGATCCAAATTTTAGCGATGATTATTTGAGAGAATATGATAGTTAATCGCGGGCTTATCAAAGTCTTGAAAGTCATATGCAGAGTTTGGGTATGACACCAGGCCAACAACTTGCGAGATTTACGAGTACTAGTATCGATTTTTCTATATATCACAGGGATAATTACGATGATTTTGTGCCTCATCGCAATTCAATGTGAAAAATGACTACATTAGCAGGTATTTATGAATTTATTTTGTGAAATTTACTATATTATGTATGTATTTTGATATGTTTCTACAACACACGTATTTATGCTTTCGCTTTATGTTTAGTGTATTAAGTGATATGTTTTGGACATGTGATACATAATTATTGATGTCTAAATTTTTTAAGATTTGTAATGATTTTTTAAAAATATTTGAGCTTTCTATGTACGGTTTTGCGCGTATCATCCAACACCGATCCGAAACACCACAACCGATCTGTCTCATTGCCCGCCGAGTCTGCAGCCGAGACTGCGACTTTGAACCATGGTGCACAAGGCTCCTGCTATTACGAGATCCAGGAAGGGTCAAAATTTTGCAAAGCCTTAGCCTTAGCACTGCATTGCAGAGAGGCTATTTCTGTGGATGAAACCCATGACCTCTAATGGAGGAACCTCACAAGATGTTACCAAAATTAAAAATCATGTTAAAGAAAATGAGAGGGAAATCAGAGTAAAATTTGTCAAAAGCTATGGCAAGTCCAAAAAATACCAATACCAAGAATCTTAAACAAATCAATGACATATGTACAAAAGCAAAATAATTATATGTATAATTCATCAAGAATCCAAAATACTACTTTTCTTAATATTAAGTCAGGAAGAAAATTTCAGGCATTTCAAAACTGTCCCAATTATATTGATAATCTGGTGTTAAAATTTCAGCGACACTACATCGATGGAACCAAATTTGGAGCAATAAGAGACAACAGCAGTTAGAAATATGTGAGGGTAACATACTCAGCATGCAAGACAATTGTATCATCTAACAGAACCTTCCTCCTCTTGGGCAAGCCAACTTTAGATGTCAAGCGGGGACGCTTTAAAGAAGGTGGTTTTGGAAGTGGCGGAGTTAAACCTATCCACAAGGCTGGTGTCCTCCTTCCAACTGAAGCAACCAAGTTTCAATCAAACAATAGTAAATTAATGGGTATGATCAAGCCCATTAAAAAAATAAAATAAACTCTGGTTTTCCACAAAACATTCCATGAGAAATAAGCACAATCAGAAATGTAATATATTTTATACCTAAAATTGATGCCAATAAATCATCATCATTGGGGATATAATCATTGTTCCGTTTCTTTCGTGGAATTCCAGACATCTTGGGTGATATGCCATTTTGCAGATCTGGTGTGATGTCTATTAAATGACGCTTCTGTCCAGAAAGATTGCTGATCCTGTCCACACTTCCATCAGACTCAGTGACTCCTTTCTCTGTGGTTTGTTGCCCCAGATAATTTGATAAATTGGCATTTCCTGATACAGCGAATCGCAGTCTTTCAGGTCTGAAAACTCCGAACTTGAAAAGTAATTGCAGTTACCCGACTGCACATCCTTGGGAATACGGTTACTTGACAGCTCCACCGGAATATTATCTGATTTCTGGTCCACCCGTATTTAGTCTCTGTAGCAATACCTGAGTAGAGACCTGCAATCAAAAACAATTGGGCACACTCAAAACCAACCCAAACTAATGTATTCAAGTGCACATGTTCAAAAACAACCTTGCGGGTCCACAGAAGATCCACTAAAATGCAGTTGCTGTCCAACCGTTGGTGTTTCTAAATGGCAAGGTTGCCCGCTGAAAGAAAACGCTCGAGTTCTTTCTTGGATCATAGCGCATGGAGATACTAAATTAGGTTGATTGGACTCAGATGTACAAGATCTCAAATGAAAATCAGAGCTCAAAGCAGAAAATTGCCAGTCTGGCAAGAGTTAGAATCTCCTACAAGGTGCTGATCAAGATTTGATAACTTAGTGGTATCTTCAAGTGGAATTCCATCAATACCAGAAGCAGTCATAGCGTCCCTGGAGTATTTGGGTACTAGGGAACCAGACACTGGTTCAGTCAAAATTAAAGCGGAGGGAGGCAACACCTGAGAAATGTCTGCCAGTTTGGGATCAGTTGACACAACAGGTTGGAAATTAATATCGTTTGCCACATCAGGTCCAGCCAAAGTCCCACCTAAAGATTCTGCTGCTGGTGAAGCATTTGTTTCAGTCAAAACTGAAGTTGAGGAAGACGTAAGAGTAGCATTAGCTGATTGTACACCCTTTGATTCATCATGTTTGTGAGCATCATCATTTACTGGTACAACAGAATCAGGCTTTGGTTCAGCCAAAACTGAAGTTGGGGAGGATACTATTTGAGCAAGGTTAGCAGTTTTCGGGTTTGTTGATGCTGCATTTGTGAGAGCATTGGTTGCATCAAGATTTTCAGCTTCTTGATTGATAGGCTTGTCATGCGTGTCAACCTCAAGATCTGTCAATATTTTCTGAGGATTAGAGTCAGGATGCTCTTGAAAGTTGGCTCTAATTGCTTCCTCCATCAGTCCAGGTGTGGAAGGAAAATTAGCAGATTGGTCAAACTCCGGGATGGGGGATCAGCAGTAGTAAAGTCCATATCAATATCATGGGCTGCAGATGGACCTTCAATATGATCGTCAGGTAGAAATACTTCATTCAGATCAGGTGTCTGAATGTTGAATATTAGTTGCTGAGAAGAATCATCATTTCTGTTCACATTTTCATTGGAAACAACATGCTTGTCCCGATTATTACCGAGTAGCTTACTCAATTCTTTTGAAGCTTCATGGTTCCTATCCTCATCGCAGCCATGTTGGCCTTCCTCAATAACCATTTTAGAAAGAATAGTTGCACCTCGACCCTGACACGCAGCACTGACGAGAAGGGAAACTCAGAATATGAAAATAACATGACAAAGGCATAGCAGATGCACAATCAAAACAAGTTCAACAATGCCGGACATAGTTAACAGAACAACATGAAAACAATTCACAGAAATTGTCAAGTGTTTCTAAAGTAAATGAAAGGTTCCAACTACGCATTTTCTTTACTGTGCGAGTTATTTAGGCACATATAGCACAATTAGGATTTGTGTTTCTGAATAATCACAAAGACTTGCCAACTGCATTGCTTTTAAATGTACCAATTACCAATCGCCAGACAAGCGCTCTTGTCTAAATGACTAGAACTTTTGAAAAGCTTATGAAGGATGCCAACAATAAGTAACTTGTCCTTGGATAGAAGTGGGTTTATTAAACTGAAATGCAACTGAAAGAAGCCGTCATGTTAAAATAAACCAATAGAATTAAGATTAACATTGCCCACATTTTTCCTGAACCTGTTAATAAAAGAGCATGGCAGAAAAACAGAATGCATATAAATATATAAACAAATTCTGAACAAATATATTAAAATAGAGATCACAAACTCAAAGCAACAAAAAGAAGCAAGTTTAGGACAAACAAAACTTCAAATAAGTAGAAACTTTCCAAGGTACCAAGCACGAGATATTACCCATCCAAACTGAAGCACGCTGAGGCGTGAGATTATTGTCCAACAATAACTCCTGTGAGTAACAAAACAAAAGGCAAACACTTAGATAATTGAAAATCAGAACTCTAGATATAAGGGAGGGAATAGAAAGAAGGCCAGGTCCCAGGATAGTCTAATATTTAAGGGATATTCATTTTTTTATTTGTCAAAACTCAAAAGACGACCTAAGAAATGCTAACCTCATCAAACTGCAAATGGGGAAAACAGACCCAAAAGGGGGAAAAAACAAAGAAAAATATTGTACCTCATCTAGGTCCAAACCGATCTGAGAAGCATCTCCATCACCAAATCTCTCTGTGTAAACAAATATTAGAATTCACACACAAATGTACAACTTAATCTAGTATCGACAGGCTTAAGGAGAAAAAGTGTTCAATGGAACTATTACCATCTAATCCGAATTGTGATGTTGAGTATCCAGTGCCATCCAAAGTATCCTGAAGTGTGATCTGCTCTCTTGTACTGACATGGCGATCGTCAAAGTTACTGTATTGAAAAATTAGTGTGTGTAAGCAACAAGAATGTAAGGTTACAACAACCTACAATACACATTCCCACCACAGATCAATTTTCCTCCATGTAAATGCAGAAAAAACCAGACCTTGGTACAAATGTGAAAGATACATCTTCCAAACTGTAATGAGAAGTGGAACTCACCCACTGAGCAAAGCACTGTCAGGTAGCTCAAAATCATCAAGATCAAACGTTTCTGGCAGTGTGATGGAATGATATGGCGCAGTTGATTCTTCTGGTGGAAGATCAACTGCAGTTGACCGAAAAGCTTGCTTTACCTTGAGCAGTGCCTCGCTGCAATCATGGAAGAGATAATTCACCTTCCGGGAATATATCCTCACCACACCAAGCAAGAGATGGCTAGATAATCGAAGTGCAATTGGGACTTCAGGAAAAAGAATGGAATCTGTAAATAGAAAATAATTAGAGAACAAATTAGTAATGCTGATTAGAGAACCCACAATCTGATACAAGTAAATTTACGGTACACATAATCTACTTGGATTATCATTCAATATATGTGTGATGGCAGCATGTTTTCCTAGCAGTTAATCCTCTATGGAGATGAAGTCATCAAGAATATATAGTTTGATCATTCAATATACAGAAGATGGCTAGATAATCGAAGTGCAATTGGTACTTCAGAAAAAGAATGGAATCTGTAAATAGAAAATAATTAGAGAACAAATTAGTAATATGCTAGAGAATCCACAATCTGAAACAAGTATATTTAAGGCAAAACATAATCTACTTGGATTATCATTCAATATATGTGTGATGGCAGCGTGTCACTTCTAGCAGCTAACCCTATATGGAGATGGAGTCATAAAGAATATATAGTTTGATCATTCAATATACAGAAGATGGCAGCATTTTGTGCATAGCGGGTAATGTTCATCAGACCCTGCATCTACAGTCAGTACAGGCCCCCATTATAAAAATAGAAGTAATCACTGACAGCCAAGAATAAATAACATTATAAAGTTCCAGACAAAATTAAACTTTAAAGATGAAGGGAGGAGAGGGATGCCTGATTTTTTCTTTAAAATTAAAAAATAAAAGGCGCTCGTAAATAACA
This sequence comes from Agave tequilana, assembly GCA_038442645.1. NCBI lineage: Eukaryota > Viridiplantae > Streptophyta > Magnoliopsida > Asparagales > Asparagaceae > Agave > Agave tequilana. The sequence continues at coordinate 101,256 of JAVJIF010010254.1, forward strand.
TGAACTTTAAATGAAGTATTGACCACTGATGATTAATAAGCCATTTTTTCTCTTCTAATTGAATCTCCAAGTAGCTTAGGTACTAAAGAAGGCAGAGAAAGGTAAAACCCAAGTCAAGCACGTAGGTTTATTGCATTTAAGAATACCAAATTAAATAGGTAAATGAAGAAAACAACAGTTAAATATCAAGAAAAAGGGAGCACCAATATGGAAATTACTAACAAAGGTAACAGTGATTATACCCTAGAGCAAAGTTCTAACAGAACTGAGGCCTACTTAAAATTTTACCAACATGGTACAAACAAATAAGCTTTATATGTATTAGCAAGAATCAGAATGCTCCAGTTAGCATGTTTAGGTTTTCCATTGAAGTCAGAATTTCTCCTACCAGAAAATCAAGTTAGACATAATATAAAAAAACAGGCCTAACCATCGAAGTTTATCAAACAACAAAAGGCACCAAAGACTATTACTATGTTCATTCATTTGCACGTATTAGAATTCATTTGTCAAACCAATGAGGAACATAGTTTTGAACATCACAGATATGGGATACATATCATACAATACAATAATGATATGACCAAAAAGCAATACAAATCCGATTGCATCAAGGGTTAGTTATCAACTTATCATACTATATGTGATACATATGGTATGATACAATACGTGAAACTTATTGTTTGACACATTAACTATGGATACTAAAAAGATTTTTGGATTTGACTCAGGTTTTGGGTCCATTAATTGCGTAGATTATGGGATATAAACTGTAAAGACCCGATAGATAGGGACTTTTGTGCTTGATCTGACCTCCGCTTTTCCTTTCTTGGTTATGGGCCTATAAAATGAGAGGACCTGATAGGGTAGACACTTTTCTGCTTGATCTGACCTCCTATTCTCCTTCCTTCGTCATCCGTCTTTATAACATCAGCTCCAACCACGAGGAACTTTGTCATCCCTTTTCGAGCCTCACTCTCTCCATTTTGTTCTAGTATCTCTCAGTTCTAATTCAGCCTCTCTCTCCTCCTTTATAGTGTTAGTGCAACATAGAATATTATATATGATTGTTGATTATTTAATTATTAGATGTGACATGTTACTGCTTAATTGTTAATTTTTTTCTTAATTGATTAGGTATCGGTTTGATGATTAGGATTGTAGGCTTTATTAAGCATGTGTTACTGTTGATGCTCTATGTTCCAACAACAGTAACAAAAAAAACTTATTTATATCACAAGCGTCTAATTAAAAGTGTCTTGTAGTGCTATTTTGATTAACTACTCATAGTCATTAGGCCTGGAACTTGGATGTAGCCTTTCTTTATAGGCTTATCTATATACATTAGAATTTTGTATGATTGTGTCTTTCACGTTGCCCATGGTTATTCATTGTTTTATGTTTAAAATTGTGCTTTTTTTTATGATATATACAGTTGTATGATAATTGCATAATTATTTGCATAGGAGTTAAGGTATCTTATGATTAATGATGCTATATGATACGTGATATGATACCAATGAAAATGATATTCAATGTGTTGTAATTTGGAACCCATGACAAGGAAGGGCATGTAGTAGGTAATTGAGGCTTTTGTATACTTAATTAATTTAGAGGTGGAAATAGCGGTAAGCATGCTACTAATTGTGAATGATGTCATCATTGCCAATACGGATGGTATTAAAAAAGTTGATCCAGATATAAATTTAGTAGAAAAGGAAAATCATCTAAAAACCTATCAAGACTGTTAATTCAGGAAGGAAAATAGCAAGTTTGCACTGAAAAATAAATCTTTTAAGCTTTAATAACCTACAGCCCATTACCATGCAATCGGTTACAACCAAATAAAGGCCCCAAAAGTTAGCAGGGTGAGTATCGGAATAGTTGCATTAGTTAGAACTACTTGTAATCTTTTAAATGACTTATGCAAAGGCTTTTAGGACATTCTTAAGCGATGAATAGCACATAATCAATCATTTTGAACTTCAACCTTTACATTCCAGAATAGTTACATAATGGATATAAAATCAATAAAGTATGAAACATAGTTTTGACCTTCCTCTAGACATACACAATGTTCAAGGATAGAGATGCCTTGTAGCATGGCACATGGCTTCTCCAATCCCTCTCTTAACTTTGAGAGTTGCCGCACAAGTCTAGAGATATCTTGGGTTAGATTACATAAAAGTGGGCCAATGGTTGTTGCATGAGAAAAATTAGACTCTATATGGATAAGGGCTTTGCATTCCATTAGTACAGGCAATAGGACAGTTGATAAGCAGCAAGAATAGCATTGAGAAACAGGTCTCCAAAGAATAAAGATGATTGCCTTTGAGATGAAGTATGAAGGGAATAGAAGAAGTAGAGATGAACTGATGAAGAGAGACAACAAAAATTCACAAGGCTAACTTTCTTTCACCAAATCACTGTTTTTTCATTAGTTTCCTCCCTTTCTGTCATCTTTCATTGTATTTTCTACAAATAACCCAAATTACTTTTATAAATGCTTTCCTAGTACATCAAATTATTATAACTAAGCTTCAATTTCCTAATATGAAAAGTGCATTACTTATGCACCAAGTTTCATGCTCTTTGTACATAAGACCTCTTGGTAAATTTAATTGCATGTGCAAAATAGACGATATTTAACAGCACATCATGTGAATCTAAGCTTAAAATTCTGGTAAGGGTAGTTCTATCACCAATAATCATAATGAGAAGGAATAAAGATGATAAATATAAGTAACCGCTATTAATATGATGCCACGCAAGCATAGAGCTAGCAAAGAGAAGCCTCCTAAAGTAAGCACGTCGGATCATGATGATTGAAATGAACTTAGTGTCCAGCCCCCATTCTAACACTGTTTAACTAAAAATTAGATCTTTTGCCACATTTCTTCACTGCAAGGCTAAAGCTAAAATAAACAAACATAGAAGTGGCAACAAAAACTGAAACAAACATAAAAGGATGGCATAGTTCAAATTTAACCAAATTTTTAAGTATAATTCAATCGTAATGATTAAACTACCACTATTATCAAAATACTGGCAGCAGCAATAGCAGTTGTAGTTTCCCAAGTAATGCTTCGACAGTTCCATAGAAAATTTAAAATCATTATAAAAAGTTACACTACTTCCCAAAAAATCAAGTACAATACAAGTAAAATTTAACAGTAATCCTATATGTCAACAAAGCTAAAACAAAAAAACAAATGAAAACTAAAAATAGAAAGATCAGGAAATCAACCTACGGAGACGCCAATATCAGTGTCAGCGACCTGATTCTTCTTCAATTTCCTCTCCAAATGAGCAGCTATCCATATCGTGCCTAAAGGCCCCTTCTTTGCTAATATAAACTGGGAGTAGAACATTTTCGCCCAATTCGAACCCTAGAAACCCATTTGAATCCCTAGAAACCCTAATTCTCCAAGCTCCACCACTGAACCCAACAAGATCCAAACTTCCCAAACCCTAAAGTCAGCTGAGCTGATAAACCCCCAAACTGAAGCTAAGCCGACGGAATTTCCACCGAGATCTCTTCAAATCTTGTTCAAAAACCCTGCAACAGTCTAATTGAAGGAGAAATCCGAATGATTAGTGCGATTTTTTCGAACCAACAGCTGCATCGAAAGAAAAAGGGGCAGAAATATAGAGAGAGTTGGGGGGAATTTCACTAATAAAGTATTTACTTATTTTGCCCTTCGCTTTGATAGATGGAGATAAAACAACAGAGTTGCCTTCTTTCACACGTACAGTGAGAGAAGCGAGTGGAAATGAATAAAATACTTTCGGCGATTTGAATTTTGAAATTTCGTGGTCAAATTTTTTGACCGCCCAACCAAAATATCGCTCTACTTATCATATAGCGTTCTCTCTGATACAATCAGGTCCCTTAAATATATTCCAAATGTTGGTCTCAGCCGTTGATCAATCATTCGCGATTATTTGAGATTTGTCGCAGTAAATCTTTTTAGGGCCGTGCGGTGTTCGTGATACCGCCACCGTGTCATTTTGTGCGAAAAGTGACGTCAGGTTTGTCATTCGCGTGAGTGAGTTCGGGCCGCGGACATTGCCGCCCGTTAAGTGATATAGATATTGCCACTCAAAAATGAGGGAGGCCCATCAAAACATTTACAAGTGTGTTATTATTTTTTTTGATCATTTCATTTTTGATGTACAAAATATTCCTTTCTTCTTCCGCTTTCCTCTTTCTTCCATCTCCCTCCTCCTCCTTCTCCGGCGACCCCCGCTCCCCGCTCCTCCTCCCCCTCCGTCTTGTCGGCTTTCCTCCGGTGAACACTCTTCCCTCTCATCCCCTCTCCCCTCCGGTGAACCTCCTTTCCCATCCATGTTGTCTCCCCCCGATTCCCTTGGCCTCCCCCCATCTCCCCGGCCGCCCCTCCTCCCCCCATCCCCCGGGCCCTGGCCTCCCCCCGGATCTCCCCTCCCTTTCCTTGGCCTCCCCCTCTCCTCCCACCACAACCCCCTTCCCCCAAGTTGTTCGATCGGATTCTAGCTGAACGGACTGTGATCTGTTCAGCTAGATCCGGTCAAACAGCCTGGGGGAGATCCTAGGGAGGAGGGGAGAGGGTTTCGCCGGCGTGGGGGGGCAAAGTTCGCTGGTGAGAGGGGAGAAGAGGGGGGATTTGCGAGGAGGGTTTCACCGGTAAGACGGCGTTCATCGGCGAGAGGGGAGGAGAAGGGGTTCGCCGGCGAGGGGAGAGGAGGAGGAGGAGAAATGGGTATTTTGACCATTTTTATTTTTTTTTTTTGGGGTGGCGGTGTCCTAATCCATGGGGTGCCTTCCTTATTCTTAGGGGTGGCAATATTTATTCTCATGATAATTACACTCACCTAATTTCATTCTGAATTGAATTACTTTTATACCCTAAAGTAGACTGACTCATATGCCCTTTGAGTTGTAAAATATTGTTTTCCATTGATTTGCAAAGGGAAAAACTTACAATAAAAAGTTGAGGAGCTAAATTACAAGTATTCTAAAAGTTTACAAGTAGATCTCCTCAGAGATTCTGGAGGAGTGTACCGCTAGGAGTCTGGTCAGCGCGCGACCACTTTGTCGCTTTGACGATGCGAGCGATGAGATTCCCTTCTCGCCTGGTTCGGGGAATCAGAGAACAGAAGGTTGGTAGAACCCTCTTACTGCTTCTCAAAACCGCCTTCAATTAGGAATTCCTTCTCGCCTGGTTCCGGAGATCCCTTAAGAAGAAAGTATTAGGGTATCAGCACCCTGAATAGAGAAAGCAATTCTCTAAAAATCTCTGAATTCTTGTGCGCTCGTGCGTCGTGAAGAAGTCTCTGCTCGTGGAGTTCTCTCTCTTTGTCGGGGGTCTCTTGTGTATGTCCGTGGTCTGTCCTCTTTGTGCACCTGGTGGGCTATTTATAAGGAGAGCAAGGATATAATTATCCCTTGAAAGTATAGAAACAGATTGAATCAAATCTGTTTAAATCTGAAAAGTAGCCTTGCTGCGAGGCTAGGATCAGCTCCTGCGAAGTTAGAAATGGCAGGTCGGTTGATCCTCCTGATCCGTTTTGATTCTTTCTATATAATTGAAAGATCTCTCCTCCTCTTACTCGTTTTAGAAGAGTCAAGAGATTGTGACAAAATCAACTGCCAAATTTGATCTCAGATTTGATCTTGATCCCGATTAGATCAATCTCATATGGAGATTTGATTGGTCAAAGGTTGACCATAACAGACTAGCAGCGGCGCTGCTCGCTTTGAACTTACAGCGGAGCTGGAGACAGTATCTGGCAAAGTCAGAAGAAAGCTCTTCGGCGGAGCTAGATGTCGTCTGTGGCGAAGCTACCGCATACCCTTTCTGTGCAGTTGCGTGTGGCTTCAGGCGGAGCTAACTCTCTCTGCGGAGTTGCGCTTCAGCAGTTCAGGCGAAGCTATAAGTTAGCTTCCTGTCGGAGCTTTGAATGGCTTCAAGGCGAAGTTGGATGATCTTAGCCTCTCAGGAGAGGCTATCCCTTTGGGCTCATGTGATGCTAAGTGTTAGCATCTTAAACCTGCTGAGGTTTGTTCAGAGACAATCCGGGCTCACTGTCTGCTTGACTGGATCAGTGGAGTTCAAGTTGCTTCCTTGTCCCTCGGAGATGGGTGAAAACTGGTCGTCAGCTTGTCTGTCACTCGTCTTTTGTAAATGTCAACAAGTTTAGACATTGTTCAGGCCAGTAAGAATCTTGTCTTTTTAAGTGTCAACAAGACCCCCTTCAAAGTTTTCGAAAGTCTGCAATAGCTCAGACTTCAAAATACTTTGAATTGCTTTGATCGGTGGTATGTGAAGTACGAACGTCGCCATGGTGGATAAGTTCAGATTCGCTTTCAATCCTACTTTGGGATAAGTTCGCCGAAGAATCATGTAGATTCGCGTCTGGGTAGCTTCGCGTCTGGGCTTCCCGAAATAAGTTCGCTCTGGAACATCTGTTTCTTTCCCGAGGCCAGCTGCTGTGGGCTGATTACGAGAAAGATTACTCCTTCTCTCGCATTGATCGAGGAGATATTCTCCCCTTGTGCATTTCCGAGGGAGGATATTCCCTTTTTTTTCAAGGTGCTATAAATGCCTTTATGAGGGAGACGCTTCTTCCTTTGCACGGTTCCAAGGGAAACCGTCCTTTTTCTCAAGGCACAATAAATGCCTTAAATGCGCTCGTGCTTCCACGCTTGAGGCGGCAATGCTCAGGCCATGAGGCCTATAAATAGGACACCTGAGATCCTCTGAAGAGAAGTGATCTGCTCTTCTTCTCTCTCTCTTGGTTGAGAGAGATACTCAGATCTCTGAACTAGTGGGGATGCTCACTCTGGTTATTACCCGACCGAGGACCGGTAAGTCTCGGTCATCCAGAGGCTTTACCAATGGACTTTAGGGAGTTTATCTCCCTTAATTTAGCTTTAACAGCTGCCTCAGGGATTAATTTCCCTTGTTGATCTGCAAAGAAAGGTTTCATCCCTGTTTCCCAGCTTCCCGGCGAAGCTATCTTTCGAACAAAGAAAGATAATTGCATGCTTGTTAAGTTCGCCACACAGGCAAAACTTGAAACTTAGTCTCTCCAAAGTTGAGCCAGTCTTGCCATATAGGTGGGGTCAAGACTGCGTCCCTCAGGATCAGTCTGGCTTAGCCATATAGGCGAGGCTAGGACTTGGCATTTGCTGAGCTAGCCCATCATCATTGTGCAAGCGAGGCTATCCTCTGCTTTAACTGAAATCAATGTTTGACTGAATCAGATTACTTCGCCCCAAAGAATTTGACTTAGTGCTTTTACAGCTTCTCCTGTGTTTAACTGTTAATTTGTTCCAGTTTGCATTGCAGTGAGCTATGTTTGCCAATCTCGTGACTTGATGAAAGGGACCAGAAAATTTCCTCTTGCTTTTCCAGTTGAAACTTTACTCTTAAGCAGGAGGAACAAACTGGGGCAACTGATGTATGTCCCAAAAGAGGTTGGCAGTCGCCTATCCGAGATGATCCACTTCGAGGCGAGGCTGGTAGCTGTTTATCCGAGATGATCCACTTCGGGAAAGCGGACGTCACCTGTAAGGTCGCGGATCTTCCCATTGCCAATTTTCATTAAATAAGATCCAACCTGCTGGTGGCGATCAGTCCTTTGCCGATTTTCATGAAAGAACATCCAGCTCCCTGGTGGCACCATCTGTCCTGATGGCACCATCTGTTCTTATGCGAGGGCTTACGACCTTGTGCAGGAGGAAGGCCTTTCGTGTCCAGTTGGTTTCGCTTGGAAGTGATAAGACCACTTGTATGCCTTTTAAGCAAATGATTCTGTTGTATGAAACACACTTTGATGTAGTATCAATGTACCTTCCTTTTAAATTAATGAAAGTTCATTTTCTGCTCATTTGATTTTTGCTTTGACTTCATCTTGAATTCGGCTAGCAGAGCTAAACTTTATGCGAGGTTAAAGATAGGATTCCATCTAAAACAGGAATGAGCTTCCAGCGAAGCTAGCATATCTGCGAAGTTCAGCTATACCTTCAGCGAAGCTAAGGCAATCCTGTTGGCGAAGTCATTGATGTATCGTGCGAAGTCCGCATTTGACTCATGGCGAAGTTAGCCCTTAGTGGGGCTGAATCAGCGCTTCTCGGGAAGGCGCTTTAGGCGCCGTTTCAAATAATTCGAAACGGCGGCCTGTGCTCTTTACGAGGCATCGTTTCAGGCACTCATTGGCCTATAAAAGCCCAATCGAGCTGAGAGAGAACAGATCTCTTCTCTAAAAAAAAAAATTTAGAGAACTTTGACTCTTTTTTCTTCTTCTTCTTTCAAGAGTTTAAGAACTTCCACAGTTCTTCAATGGCTCCCAAGAGACGAGCGGAAAAGAAGTGGCAACTTCTGCAGCGGAGGGTCCTTCTCCTCCTCCGATCATCGAACAACCAATCGCCGGTAGGGAACTTTCCCTTTCGATTAAAGACTGTCGTCTCTCTCTTAAAGCCGATGTCTGGCTGTCTTTGGATGAACCCAAGAAATGATCAATTTCAATCTGTTATTCTTAGGGAATTTAGTTCCCTGAATTTCCCTTGCTTTCTTGAACGGGAATCTAAGGATTGAAGAGTTCTTCTTTAAGCTTCCAGGCGAAGCTATCACTTAGGCTGTTTTCATCCTGTTGAATAACAGGATGCGAAGCTGTCCTTTCAAACGTGACTGAAAAGGACCTTAATGCCCTTAAAATGATTTTTTAACCATAATATCCTTCTGACGAAGTTAGTCCTCAGGGCTGTATCGCATTCTGTTTATGCTTCTAAAGCGAAGCTAACACTTGGATATTTCCTTGTATCCGGCTTTTGTTGCGAAGTGCGAAATTAACTGCAACTGCGAGGCTAAACTTTGGGGCGAAGCTATCGTCATGCTAGCTTCGCTCGGAGAGCGAGGCTATGCCTTAAACGGAAATTGTGTTTTTGTTTAGGCCTCTGCTTGGCTGATGAATTAATCATAGTTTCTCTTTGTTTCTGCAGTGCACTACACTCCTGGTCCTTTGAACAGTCTATTTGGGGTGACCAGGGGATTGGACGGTAATGTCAGCCTGCAATTCCAAGGGCAGGCTTCTCTATTTAGTGAGCGGAGCTCTCTCCTTTGAGACACGCTTATTTATGGTGGGGATCAACGCACCACGAGGAGCATTCTGACTACGGCTCCCTTGAAGATTTTGACCGTCGAACCTATAGGAAGCCCGACTTCATGTTCGGGGACGCCATGGCAGACCCTGATCGCCAGCTGCTGGCAGGGAGAGGCAATGGATTTTCCAGTTGGATGGCGAGAAGTTCTATCTTCCGTCTAACAAGCGACATTTTTCTTTGTCTTTCTTCGAATGCGTGACGCAGGCTCAGAAAATGTCATGGAAAGTGAGCCGGAGTACCGAATCCGTCCACATAGGGAATTCGTCTAACAAGACTAATTATGCCTATATAGTCGACTACAATCAGTTTTCTAAGTATCTGTATCAGCCAATATATAGTCGACTTACCCCATATATTAGTCGACTACAATCAGTTTTCTAAGTATCTGTATCAGCCAATATATAGTCGACTTACCCCATATATTAGTCGACTAATCTTTGAAATTTTGTTCTTGTAGTCGACTAATCTCCTATCCTAGTCGACTAATAGCAGTTGATAACTGCTGTGCAGTTGGTGAATTCTGGTGTGTTAACCAACGTTTTAAAATTCAAATTGGGCCTGATAACTACCCTAACTTACTATGGATTTCACCTATAAATAGGGGTATTGTCCTAAGCTCAAATCACCAATTAAAATCAAAAGTTTTCATCCTAAAACTCTCTCCAAAAATTCTGTTTTCTGAAAACCTGTTCCACTTTCAGTTTCTTCACCAAATTCCAAACTCTATTGTGAAGATTTCTGAAATTCCTCCTATAAGAAACCTTGTCCACAAGCACATTCAGATTCAAGGCTTATAAGATCAGTTGTAATCATTCAAAGAGGAGCATTGTACAAGGGCGCCTTCTTGGTGTAGAAGAAAGCTGTACAAGGTGTTTGTTCTCTTGGTTGTAAAGAGGAGTTGTGCACATTTGGCAAAGGGCTTTTTGTCAAGTGGTGTACAAGGTATTGGTTGTGGGTGTACACAAATCAGGAAAGGAAAATCTCAAGCGGTTTGCTTGGGACTGGATGTAGGTCACAAGGACCGAACCAGGATAACTCTCTTGTCTTTGCGTTTGTATTTTCTGAGTTTATCTTGTGATTTTTTATTTCCTGCAAGTTGTTTCATTTAAATTTTTATAAACACTATTCACGCCCCTCTAGTGTTTGTGTTGCTTTGTATATAGATCCTACATTTAGTATCAGAGCAGGTTCAAGGCAACAACCATACGAGGATGGCAACGGAGTTCCCTTCATCACAATTCAAAGAAGGACATTCTACACAACGTCCACCGCTATTTGACGGATCCAACTACAACTATTGGAAGTGTAGAATGAAGATCTACTTGCAATCGCTCAACTACGAACTTTGGAACATCGTAGAAGCACCGTACACCAAACCATCAACCAACTACAACGCTTGGAGTGAAGATCAAAAAGAAATGCGAACCTTGACGCCAAAGCGATGAATGCTCTATTCTGTGCCTTAACCAAAGAAGAATTCAACCGTGTGTCAACAGCCACTTCTGCACATCAAATATGGTATACTCTTCAGGTAACACACGAAGGCACAAATAAAGTTAAAGAATCTAAAATATCTGTTCTTATCCACATGTTTGAATTATTCAAAATGAAGGAGAATGAAACCATATCAGATATGGTTACAAGATTCACTGACATTACCAATTCCTTAGCATCCCTTGGAAAGGAATACACACAAGTCGAAAAAGTTCGCAAGATCCTTCGAGCACTCACACCAGATTGGGAGAAGAAGACTATGGCAATAGAAGAAGCGAATGATCTCTCAACATTGTCATTAGAAAATATTTTGGTAATCTAATGGCATATGAAGTACAACTCGAAGATAGAAAGAACGAACAACAACTTCAATCCAAGAAGAAAGTACTTGCCTTCCATACAACCTCAGATATGGACAATTCAGATGATGAAGAAGAGATGGAGACACTTTCAAGAAAGTTCAAAAGGATCTTAAACAAGGTAAGTTTAAAAGAATAAAGATACTAATGATAATCCTACTTGTTTTAAGTGTAACAAACCAGGCCACATAAAGAAGGATTGCCCATTGATGAAATCAAAAGGACACTTCAAGAATTTCAATAAGTTCAACAAGAAGAAGAAAGCCTTCCAAGCAACTTGAGATGATAGCGACTCATCTTCCTCTGACGAAGAAGAAGCAACTGAAACCGCCAATATCTGCTTCATGGCCCAAGAAGATGAGGTACAAGATTATGATGAATTATTAGAAGCTTTTAATGAACTTTTTAATAATTTCAAAAATGAAAAGATTAAAAATAAAGTTTTAACAAAAGAAAATGAAAGACTCAATCATGAAAATGCATTGTTTGTTTCTCAAACATTTTCTTTAAATTCTCAAAAAGATGATTTTGAAAATTTATTTCATCTTTAAAAAGGGATAATGAAATTTTCTTAAAAGAGAATTCTTTACTTAAAAAGGAAACTATTTCTTTAAATTCTAGAATTACTATTTTAGATAAAGACATGACTAGTTTCAAATTAAGTATGAAGATCTTTGGAAAAATGTAACTAAATTTAATAAAGGAAAAGAGAATTTAAATGTTTTATTATCTTATCAAAAGATGTCTAACAATCATTTTGGTCTTGGTTTTTCAAAAGATAAGATTTACAAACCTACTCATGTTGGTCTTGGATTTTCAAAAACCAATTTTGTAAAATCTACACATCTTTATAATAATAATCCATATAATTCTTTTGTAAAAAGAAATACTGTTTCAAAAGAATTAGATGCAAATATATATGGGTTCCCAAAAATCTAAATAATGTTGATAAAAATGTTTATATTGCATCTTATTTACATGATGTGTGTAATTCTGATAATTATGTTTATACTAATAAGTGGAAACCAAATTCCAATTGGATTTGGCTTCCTAAAGGCTAATCTTTTTCGGACCCTATCATGATGGGTACCATACAAATTGCTTTATCTTATAGGTACCTTATAACGAAAAGTGGATACTTGATAGTGGGTGTTCCAAACACATGACCGGACACATTCAACTACTGTCTTCCGTTCAAATCAAAAGGGAGGTACAGTGATATTTGGAGACAATAACAAAGGAAAGGTTATTGGTGCCGGCATAGTTGGTAACATTTCAAAACCCCTTATTGAGAATGTTCTTTTGGTAAGAGGTTTAAAACACAATCTATTAAGTATTAGTCAATTATGTGATAAGGGTTATAAAATTGTCTTTGAAAAAGAAGCATGTCTTATTTATGATACTAACATGAAAGATATTTTATTTAAAGGTTTTCGTAACAATAACATTTATGAGTTATCAATAATATGCTATCATCTAATGATAACTTATGTTTACTTGCTTCTAATAATGATTATTTTTTTATGGCATAAAAGATTTGGTCATTTGAATATGAAAACTATTTCTAAGATTTTTAAATTTGATTTAGTTAAAGGTCTTCCAAAAATAGCTTTTAAAAAGGATTATTTTTGTGATTCTTGTCAATTAGGAAAACAAGTTAAATCATCTTTTAAATCTAAAGATTTAGTTTCTACCAATAGACCTTTGGAATTGTTGCATTTGATTTATTTGGTCCTACTCGTGTTGCTTCTTTAAACAAGAGTAGATATGTTTTTGTTATTGTTGATGATTATTCACGTTTTTCATGGGTAATTTTTCTAAAAAATAAAAATGATACTTTTGGTGAATTTGCAAGTTTTTGTAAAAGAATTCAAAATCAAAAGTCTCTAAACATAGTCACTATTCGAAGTGATCATGGAGGAGAATTTGAAAATGAATCTTTTGCAAATTTCTGTGATAAGTATGGTATTACACATAACTTTGCATTTTTAGAGCATCTCCTCAAAATGGTGTTGTAGAGAGAAAGAATAGGACTTTGTAAGAATGTGCTAGAACTATGCTTATGGACAGTAATTTATCAAAATTTTTTGGGCTAACATCTTATGAATTGTTTTATAACAGGATTCCAAAAGTTCTTACTTTAAGATTTTTGGATGTAAATGTTTTATCTTAAATACAAAAGATGCTTTAGATAAATTTGATGCTAGATCCAATGAAGGTATTTTTGTTGGATACTCTACTCAAAGTAAAGCATATAGAATATTTAATAAGAAAATTTTACTATTGAAGAATTATTACATGTTAAATTTGATGAATCCTTGACTAAGCCTATTTCTAATACTTCTCCACATGATGATGATCATATCATAGATACTCCTATTGATAATATTGTTATATCTTCTGATGATACTAACATTTCTAAGGATGATGAGACTTCTACCGAGTTACCTAAAGCATATGTTGAAGTAAGGAATCATCCACATGATTTAGTTATTGGAGATATAAATCAAGGCGTTCAGACGAGATCCAAGTTGAACTACATGACACAAATTTCCTTCATATCACTCATTGAACCGAAGAATATCAAAGAAGCATGTGCGGATGATTTTTGGACAATTGCCATGCAAGAAGAGTTGAACCAATTTGTCAGAAATGATGTTTGGGATCTTGTACAACGTCCTACTGATCATCCAGTCATCGGTACCAGATGGGTCTTTAAGAATAAACTTGATGAATCAGGTCAAGTCATTAAGAACAAAGCAAGGTTAATAGCACAAGGATACAATCAAGAAGAAGGTATTGATTTTGATGAAACTTATGCACCAGTAGCTAGGCTTGAATCTATTCGTATTTTACTTGCTTTTTTTTACTTTATGAATTTTAAACTTTATCAAATGGATGTTAAAAGTGCCTTTTAAATGAATTATTAAGGAAATTGTTTATGTTGAACAACCTCCAGGTTTTGAACATGAAAAATTTCCACACCATGTTTTTAAACTTAAGAAAACTTTATATGGTTTAAAATAAGCACCCCGTGCTTGGTATGATAGATTAAAAAGTTTTCTTTTAAATTCTGATTTTAAGATGGGAAGAGCAGATACACTCTCTTTATTAAACATGTTAATAAAGATATCTTAATCATTCAGATATATGTTGATGGTTATTTTATTTGGATCTACTAACGATAATCTTTGTCAAGAATTTTCTAAGACCATGCAGAGTGAATTTGAGATGAGTCACATGGGCGAACTTACTTACTTTCTCGGTCTGCAAATAAAGCAAATGAAGGATGGAATCTTCATTTCTCAGTGCAAGTATGCAAAGGAACTTCTAAAAAGATTTGGCATGGAAAATTCTGGTCATAAGAATACTCCCATGAGTACTACTACATTTCTAGATAAAGATGAAAATGGTAAGAATGTTGATCAGAAACTCTATCGAGGTATGATTGGTTCATTACTATATATTACTTCAGTAGACCTGATATTATGTTCAGTGTATGCTTATGTGCTAGATATCAGTCAAATCCTAAGGAATCACATCTTAAAGCAGTGAAAAGGATTTTTTCGATATCTAAATAACACAATCAATTATGCTTTATTTTATCCAAAATCAAGCACATTTGATTTACTATCATATAGTGATGCTGATTTTGCTGGGTGTAAATCTGATCGGAAGAGTATTAGTGGTACTTATCACTTTTTGGACATTCACTAGTATCATGGTTCAGTAAAAAGCAAATTCTGTATCATTATCAACAACCGAGGCAGAATATATCGCTGCTAGTGTTGCATGTGCTCAAATATATGGATGAAACAAACCTTACTTGATTATGGCATGTCTATCACAAACTCACCTATTATGTATGATAATACCAGTACTATTAACTTATCTAAAAATCCAGTTCATCATTCACGTACTAAGCATATTGATATTAGACATCATTTTCTACGTGATCATGCTTTAAAAGGTGATATTTCTCTAAATTTTATATCAACTGATAATCAAATTGCAGATATTTTTACAAAACCTCTTAAAGAAGATATTTTTATGAAATTTCGAAGAGATTTGGGTATTTGCAATTTTTCTGATCTTTAAATATTTTTTAAGAATTATTTTAAGGCATTTTTCAACAATTAGTCGACTTATCAAGACCTATTAGTCGACTTATTGAAAACCTAGTCGACTTAACAGTGATCCAGTCGACTAAATTGCATCAACAGAAACATGGATTTTTTGATCTCTTAAAGTTAGTCGACTATATTTATTAAATAGTCGACTAGTAAGTAGATAAGTCGACTAGTCTCAAACACCAAGTCGACTAACTATGTGAAAAACCTGTGTTCTGATTTTGTTTTTTAACTTTCAAAACCCGACCCGAATCCTTAAGTTTTGGATCCGATCTCACTTTATTTTAATCCTAACCATTGATTTGATATTTCCTTTCCTATTCTACCCTTTACCCTCATCAAAAAAACCTAGATTTCACCAAATTTTCTCTCCCCAGCCGAAGGAACCAGTCGACTACAGGACATCCAGAAGCTGTGAACCCAACCTCTTTCCTCCTTTGATTTCTTGGTAAATCCCTTCCAATCTCTGCAATTTCCTTTAATTTCTTGTGATATCTTCCTTTAATTTCAGTTCTAAGCATGTCTAGGTCAAAGAAAACCAAGTTCACACCATCTTCTTCTCCTCTCAAGTTGATTTTAGAGCTTTTCTGAAAATCCTGCCCTAGAAGGGATTTCCTTAGAATTTCATCCTTAGAAATTCTACCCGGTAGATTTGTTAAATATGAGGACTTCTATGATTATGATATTGTCTCATATTTACAAAATTGTGGTCTTTTTCATATGTTCTCTACGGATTCTAGGCAAAGGCTATTATCCGTTCTTGATTCACTTGTTTTATACTAATTAAACCTTTGAAGATAATGAGGATGATGTCCATATATATTCATTGG